>UZAF01018061.1:0-10009 GCA_900617895.1 Haemonchus placei | reverse complement strand
TTTTTTTTTTTTTTTTTGAAGAATTACTCCTCAGCACTTTGGTTTTGCATGTACTTCTCTGGATCCCGGCGGCGTAATGAAGCTAACAAGGTACTGGGAAAACGACTTTGTGTTTAAACAAGAATGAGAGGAGAGTAGCAAAGAAGCCCGCAAAAAGTAATTTCCAACTGATATATGGTGTTTTTCCCAACTTTTTTGCTCAGATGCTGGCATGAATGTATTGCATGAGGGTGATTAACTGCCCAAGGTAGCAGGATCAATGCTTATGTCAATGAGCTGCACCCTTTCGTAGCAACCGCTCTGTTTCGCATTCGTAACGGCTTCAATCTAGGAAACGAAGGGCGCAAGACGCTTGTTTGCCTTATCTCGTAGACTGTCCCCCCCCCCCTTCTCCTGAACTTTCAAGTTCCACTTTCAACAAAATTGCCAAATTGCTTTCATCAGATTGGAATGACATGGGAGGGGTTCAGATTAGTAATTATATATAGTCGAACACTCTGGGAACTGGGAAAAGTTTGAAGGTGGACGGTTCATGAACGCTTCGGGGGATTCGTCGACCTCCCAATTTGTACTAACGAGAAATGGTCTTATTTCCTCTGTTTCTGAACCTTTTTACCCCTTTTCTCTCATGTCATATCCCATCACATTTCATATACGAGACAGCAGCCAGCAGTCGTTACCATGATTGCTACATTCGAACTTTTTCCAATACCTTGTTAACAACGACCGAGAAAGTTTTTAGTATCGGCTAAATGAGTTCATTGACACTAGTGATTTCGCAGTATTCAACGAAATAGGTCTTCTACCTCAACAAACTAACAAAGGGATTAAAAATTCGATACAGATTAAATTGTTATGCGGAAGTCCATTGGAACTACGAAATTGTTAGTCCAATGCACGTTTTCAGCCCATGTCGATTTGTCCTTGCTTGCACTTTCATATATTCCGGGATTTCATGGGATGTGGATTCGATATGCTAATGGAATGAAGTGCTTCTGCCATGGTTTATGCCCCTTAGAATTCCCTACGACATTGCGATTGCCCTGTCATAATCTTCTCCCTCATTATGGCATACTATCACCTCTGTAACCAGGCTTATTCGGAAGGATCGGGGGCATGAGTAATCACGCATTTGGGGAGGATCTTCCCAATAGACTTTTGATGACCCGATCCGATTCAGAGTACTTCCTTCTCCCCGATCATTTCTTTCAACTTGCATGATCGCCTCATTTCAAGAAATCCTTCTGTCTCCAACGGTTATGCCTTCAAATTTTCGCTGGATTGTGGATGAAAGTCAGAACTGTGGTGTATTCCCAAAGATTTATTGAACCAAGCAGTATGTACAAGGTCGTTTATGAATTGCTGCACTAAATCACTTGGTCACACTATTGCTGTAATACAGCAAGGTTTGATGGGAGGTTTTTGACTCTTTTCAGAATAAGCAACCCCTAAAAATTAGCTTTTGACTGGTTAGACTGTTGGCTTTTGTTTCTAAATGCATGAAATCAGCTAAAGATTAGTTTGAAATGCACGAAAATGACTGCTGTCAAAGTGCTCCCTCCTTTGTGTTGTTCATTGATGTTCGTATGTAAGTCTGTATATCTGCGTCATGTGTCAGGCAGCCGGGAGCTCATTGATCGCATTCACTAATGCAACTGACTGGGTGGGACTGAGGGAGCATGAATGAAATTTCGGAGAAAACTGACTTGTTTCATAATTCGATGAAACTTTTTAAAGTACTGTATTTGTGTGTACTGTACTTACTTAATAAGTTAGGGATATGGTTAGATTCGATGGGAGCAGTTTGGATGGAATTTCTGTCTTCTGGTTTCAAAATGATTAGAATTTAAAATTTTTTTTTCTATTTTTTTCTAAAAAAATGGACTCAACTGTCTGATATGTTACTTTGATTTGGAATCGCACCAAGTTTCCCATAGCGACATGATTTAGGACAAGATAGAATAGTTTTCCTCTTTTTCATGAGTCATCCTGATTTGTTTTTAGTTCGAATCGCATGTTGCTTTTCTTAGTTGTAGCGAATTCCAAACTACATGCAACGTTCATTTGATTAAATTGTTATTAAACATTTCTGATTCATTTATACTATTTCCTACGCATTCATGTCCATGGTCCTGCAGTCATATTGCTTACTCCAGTAAATACGTTCTATAATCAAGAGAGTAAGAAGGTCAAAGTCGGAAAACTTGTGTATGAGCACTGGGTTGTTTGTTCGTGCCCGCCGGATGTTAATCAAGGAAGACCTTAAAGCTAAAAATGGATATCGCTCCCGTGTGGCTAATCTATTAGCCCTGCAGGTCTCGTAGATACATATATGTCTGGCTTGTTGTTATGAGTCTGATAGACGAGGGCTTATGCCTGTAGATCTCTGGCCTTTTATGGGCTCTTGCAAATATGCTCTTCGGGGTGAAGGTGCAGTGTTGGCTTTTCGATGGTATTACCGTTTCGCAGGCCTTGGTAAAGATCAAATTAATTTTTATATTTTATTTATTTGTGTACCAATGGTCACTGACTATTTGTACCAATGGTTAATGGTTGTTTGTTCCTTTGCTTAGGGGATTAAGAGGGATTTGCCAGTAGGTTTCAAAAGATGATGGCATCCAACACAAAATCAATTGCCAACCTCACCAATTTGACCGTTGGAGGCTTCTATTTGATAAAAAATGCACCTTGAGCAAAATTCATTTTATTGATCAAAGATCGGAAGATAAGAAAATGGTTGATGGACAAAATCGTTGATTGGCATGCGCTACACATTTATTTACCCTCGTGAATGTTTAGGTTTTGGGATCTCTGTCATGGTGAGAAGGAGACTTGGTTAGGGGAGAAATCGGTTTGTTAGGTAGGTTCAACAGGGAAATGGAGCTCGAAGCTTTTGGCCCCTTTTCCCTTCGGTAGAAGGCACAAAATTATCCGGCCTAGAGATGAAGCTGAGGTGTTTCTCATCATTTGCGCACACAGTTACCATGACACTTTGAAATAACGGAAAAGCTGTGACCATGGGTCGGAGCGGCTAAGAATCAATGTTTTGGGAAAGTGGGCAGTTAATGAAGTCGGTGAATTTGTTACGATAGGAGCAGATTCGTGAGCCCTAGCTAAGTTTGCACGGCATCCCCGTTTGGCTCGAGTTATTCAGCACTCTCAGCTTGGACTCGAAAACCAGATATAGCTTCCTCCTGTTATTCAGAGATGGTTTCGTTTGATTAATATTCTGTTGGCAGATCTAGTTGCCCGATTATTTTCAATGTGAACGCATGACCGAAGGAAAATGTTACCTAGGCCGTAGAGACGCAGAAAATGCACTTTTTGTTCAAGTGCATTTTCTGCGTCTCTTCTAAGTGAGTCCAGAGTACTTTCATAGGTTCGCGCTCTTCCCTATTATCTGTTCCAGCACCTGTCTGATTCCCTATCTGTCCAGCTGTTTCTTTTTTCTTGCATCATACTAATTACATTACATAATTACACAAATAATCTTCAGAAAGATTTATAACTGGGGGTGACGGTTTTTTATGGCACGGCTGCTCGGTGCCGTCATAAATAGTGATTATCGAGCGTGCCGTCGCGGTCCGCTCCGAAGGGCACGTATTCAACATTCCCGGGTGGAGAGGGAAGTCATCGAATCGCCGTTTGCCGTCAAGGGAATGGGAGGGGAAGAGGGACAGCATAGGAAATGGCACCCTAGAGCTAGCCTTTTCCCTAAGGAATATAGCAGGAGTAACAAGTAATTAGAATCGAAGGAGAAATTTCTAATTATCTACCACGTGCACTATTTCCATTACATCCACGTACTCCATGGTTTTCTGAAATTTGTTCTAAAAAGTGCACTCATGCCATAGTGGTCTATCTATGTAGGACTCGTTTCGTATAGGACCCCTATATTGCGAAATTTATCGACCTGACAGTCGGAGAATGAGGCAGAATCCATTTTGGAGCCTAACGAGATGAGGGTGACCTCATAACTGGGTAGGCTTCGTTTTTGTGCCAGTGCCTTCCGTCAAGCTTAAAAATGGTGAGATGCCAATAGAACGACAGGGTTGCTATGCTTTCCAATAGCCGAATGATTGAGGGATTTGTGGGACGGAGCGAAAATTGCTCACAAAGCTATGATCCACATTTATGATGCCAGTTGTAGTGTTGCATTATGAACTACCGTAGTGCNCGACCTGACAGTCGGAGAATGAGGCAGAATCCATTTTGGAGCCTAACGAGATGAGGGTGACCTCATAACTGGGTAGGCTTCGTTTTTGTGCCAATGTCTTCCGTCAAGCTTAAAAATGGTGAGATGCCAATAAGATGACAGGGCTGCTATGCTTTCCAATAGACGAATGATTGAGGGATTTGTTCGGAGCGAAAATTGCTCACAAAGCTATGATTCACATCTATGATGCCAGTTGTAGTGTTGCATTATGAACTACCGTAGTGCAACCTTGTCGTCAATAATGGTGTCAAAGTGGAAGTTTTTCGAGTCATTAGAATTGATTTCAGTGAAGGCGCATGGGCAAGTTGAACCTGTGTTCTGTGAACGAAACTTGGTGTGAAGAAAAGTATTCAGGGAGAACCTTGTGGAGGGAGTGGAGAGTCGGGAAGGAAGAGGTGCGGGGAGAGTGTTCGTGGGAACATATTAGTAGGCTGTAGCATCCTATTCCCTTACGGGCCAAACTGTCGTGTTTCTGCCAAATTCCTTCGAAATTCCGCTTCAGCTCCTATTGTTGTTGTTGTTGTTGTTGTTGTTGTTTTTCATGCTAAGTGTCGAGGGCGATTTCAAGGTGCTCCTATGTACATTTCGGTCTTTTTGATCCTAATAAATGCAAAAGGCTATGTGGGCATCCTGCAGTGAATGTAATTTTCAGGCAGTTAGTCTTCGATTACCGCCGTTTTTGTCTCAAATGACATGTTTCCATTCCCCCCATTCACGTGATTATTCATGGAACACAGGCTCTGTCGAAGTTCGGAGGGGTCGAAGCAATAAAATATGCATGCAACATAGGGGACCATTTGATTTTAAATCTTTCCGAAAGTACTGTAGCAAGCCTCGAAGATTCTGGAAATGGCAGAGTACTGAAAATAAGTGTCCCTTTGGAGGACTCCTACTTAAATTGCTTACCGATCGTCTCCTATCACTAACAGTTTATACNTTTCTTGTTGGACGTTCCATATCGATTATGTGAGCGTGTCGAGTTTAGGTGCACCCGCAACCGCACAAATCGCCATCACCAGAACCGTCGCTGGTGTCGGTGTCGACAATGAAGGACGACACCGGTGCGGCAGCCGCGGCATGCACCATTCTGTCAATCGAGCCCGAAGGTGCTACCAGGGACATTGAACAGGAGCTGTTACTCGTCGATGCGCCACTTTTTGGCGTGAATCCGCTGCACAAAGCGAAGGCGATGGGTGAGTATTCGTTGAAAAGCTGTCGGAGGTGTTCCCATGAGAGGAGTAAGGAATGAAATGATGTACGACGAGTTGGGAGGTTTGGTGGAAAATGGGTGGTTGTTTGGTTTCCCTGCGAAGGTTTGTGGCTTTGTTTACTGCGCACGGTGTGCAATCAAAGGTAGCAATAAGGGAGGGTCCTTACAGGCTTGTGACAACCGCTTCCTCCCTTTTTTCATATTACCCAGGCTCATTCATCTGCAACAAATACCCGACATCCTTCACCTGGTGTTGCCCTCCATAATCCTTCCGGAAACACTGCATTACTATTTAGAGACGGTATACCTTTAAGTATCTTTAGTGGTGTCTCTGTGTCTACCAGTGATGCTCTTCCCACTTCTATTCTGGGAGCTATCCCATAACTCTTTTTGAGTTTCATGCAACCCTTCCTGGTTTTGTCTTATTACTGGTTGCCTAACAATATAAGCTTATGGTAGGGTAACTCATCCCACATTACACGCAATCCTAATCATACATGAATTATTTCCTGCAACAGACACCGTATCATCAGAGGGCTTGCAAAGGTTGCCATGTTGATCGTAATTTATCGCAATGGATGAGCGGGTAGATTTCTGCGGGGACCGACATTTTATGCAATAATTAGGACGATGGTTAAGTTCCTTTTCTAGGTTTATGAGCATTTTGTGCTCCTTTTCATCTTTTGAGGTAAGGAAAGGTAGTCTGTCAATTTTCAAACTAACTTTCTAACTAGTATCTCTTTTCATACCTTGATCTGTTCTTGATCAATTTCCCCTTTTATTTTTAATTCCCTCAAGCAAGTGGCGGGTTTTGGAAAGCGCAGTAAAATGAAAGTTTATTGTTGATTATTCCTTGAAACTTTTAGGATCAGACGGCCATACCAACGTTCTCTGATTTTTCGAAAATTCCTGATTATTAGTGAACTTAAATTTTCTGTGGTCGGTCATATAAGTAGCTGTGCTTTCTCCCAATGTAGAAAATGTGAAGCTGTAATCAATACTTACAGTAATTTGTCGTGATTGAGAGAGGAAAGAGCACTAATATAGGCGCATACTTTGAACGTTCACTGAAACTCTCGGCAGTACGGTGTGAAAAAGTGTCCAGCAATCGTTGGGTTAATGTACTGGAATCGATCAGACACACTGAACTTCTTTTCGAGATCAGATCAAAAAGGAAAAGAAGATGGTAACGTGCTGTTGCTAATGCTCTGGGAACAACTTTTAACAAACCGGAAATCTGATCTGCTCAAGAGATTACTGAAGCTGTAGACATACAGTACTGGTACTGGTTATTTAGTTGCTTCCCACCATTATACATGCACGGTTGTACTTGCAAATTCGACCTTTTCCCACATTCCCTGCTCAATATTCTAGGCACAACCAAGGTGACGGTGTTGCGAGCGGGGAAGAAGGGTTGGGCGCTTCTGAAGCAGATCCTTTCTAATATCACAAGCTGCGAAACAAAAGAGATGGATTATATTTTATCGCCCCTATCCCACAAACCAACCTTTTCCCACAAATCGAGAGTGAACTTTGGGATTTACTTAGTATCCTGCAGTTACGGAGTCTAGATATGTGCAGGGATTGCCATATTTGAATGTGCAAGATCGATCATTCAACTGGTTATACTGGCAATATCTCTCCCATGTAACTGACGTTCGTGGTGGTTGTTATGAAATTATTATACGTCGACAATGTAGTACAGGTAGGATGCTCGTGATAAACCAGTTTTTAGGTGAAATCTATTCTTTTCACTTGCTTTTTATGAGCTGTCATAGTCTTCACTGTATCCCCTTTACATCGTAATGAAGGCTTAATGATGAGCACGAATGAAAATATGGGCTTCATAAAAGTTTCGACATCCTCCACTCCGTTTTTTGATTGCCAGCCAGCTGACTCTGTGTTTCATAAACCTTCCACTTATATTGATTTGCCCAAATAACTATGGGTGTCGGGTTGATGCCTTCATGATGTCGTGTTTTCATCCCCTTTATTAACTCTTTTATGTCCCCTTTATTCTGTGTTATACTGTCGCAATCCTGTTCCCGATGTATCGACCTGGATTAAAATGTGATTTCGAGACTGCTGGTAGGGAGAGCTTTGGTCGACAGCTCCAAAGCAAAACCATGAGTAGATCAATCGCTCAGCTATAAGTTGACGCTGATCTTTTCTAATTTTTCAAGAAATGCTGTAAAAGTGTACTGCTGAGAAAACCGATAGTCGTCGTGCTTTGTGCCTACCATTGAGGACTTGCCCGGGGTTCCTCCCCGCCTCTTTCAATTCGTTGCTATTGATCAGACTATCCCTATGCAGAAAATCCTGCTGCATCGACGGCACCACGTGCACCGCCTCGACCATCACGCGATCGTACTTCATCACTCAACTACTCCAAAGGTCAAATTGCTCGTTCACAACCAGTTCCGTGAGTGTTCTCGTCAACGTTTAAGCTTTTTCGATGATCTTTTCCACCTTCTTGTTGTTTTTGATCGTTTATTGATGCCCGCTGCCCGTAGTTTCGAACGGGTTCAGCTTTTTTCCATTATGGTACCGATTATCAGTGATTGATCACCGGCAGGGATATGTTGTGATTTTAGGACGTCATCTTTTTCGTCAAGTGTGGTCGAATTCGTTCATGACGTCACATTACAACATCATTCGCAAGCACATATGGTTGAGAAAGTGGAATGGGTTGAACTGCACACCATTGAACGAGGTGGGGATTTTCTGCTGACAATCGATTTTTATTGACTTTGACCCATAACTTTTTGAGGGCCCCTTAAGGAAATGTTTGATCGGCCCATAGGACATTGCGTTTTTCTATGATTTTTCGTGAGTGACTAGTTGGAGATCAACCCAGAAGCGAAAGGGGGACGAAAAGATTCCATACCAACTAGAAATGAAGGGCTCAGACTTTTTTCTTGCGAAAAATGAGGTTCATCTGAACACAATCAACAGAGAGCTGTCTTTCATTAGAATGTGATTAAAGCTCCCCCTTAGAGCGGAGCATATCTTTGGCTGTCGGCGAAATGTTTTGTCAACCTATCGTGATTTTTGATTGTGCGGGGGAAGCGCCGAGGGTGCCACCTGTGCGTTCTTGAGTCGTAAAGGTGATAAGCGAAAATCGGGTAATTTCGATTAAGCCAGCCAAACAAATTTGTGCCAAGTAGGATGTCAGGGAAATAACGGCTGTTTACATGATTGCATTCTATTGATTAAATATTGATCAAAATGTCTGTTGAACTAGCTAGAAATCGAAGCAGTTGGGTAAATATAGTCTGTTCCGGATTTTCCTCTGTTCCTAAGTCCCAAGCTACTACCTGAGCCGAAAGCGAAATGAACTTCTTTATGTTGCTTGGAGGGAACTCAGTAGAACTTTCTGATATCTAGATTCCAAATTTTGACTTTTGAGGTGGAGATTTGAGATTTTTCGAAGCTTTCGTCCCTTCTCTTATGTTAACCTGTTTCGAGGGCTTCTATGCATAGCGCATATTCATAACTCAGCCCAGTTAGGAAGACTTGTTTCCGAGATTCGACCGTAATTGGTGTGTGATAGGGTGGAATATTGATCTGTTGCCCAATGCTAGGATAAATTTTGATGAAGGCAATTTCTTGCTGGATTGCTTGGTGCCGAAATAGGCTTCCATCTACAAGACGAAAATGGCAGACTAAAATTTGGCTTTCAGTTGTACCTCATTTTGTTTTGGTTTAGCCGGTCAACCGAGTCGGCGAATGGATCTGGTTGTTCTTGGATTGGCGAGAGGTTTCCAAGTGTGGACGTTCAATGTAAGTTGCAGTGTTTCCGAATTTCTCATAAGGAGGTGTCAGTGGAACTAACTCAGCAAGCTTCATAGAGTTACCGTGCTCATTTTCTGGGGAAGAAGTCCATACCTATAACAGTGTTCGTTCGCCAATACGGGGTATTCGTTCTTTTGTTGTTTGAGCAGGAAATACACTAGATGAATTGACGTTACAGTTGAAGGAAGACTGCTTTTTGACCCAAAATATTTAGATTACGGTATCTTTGAAATGCACATGCTTTCTCAAGTACGTCGAGGTCAGCATTGCTTCCTCAAGGTTATATTTACAGGAGAGCGGAGACTGCGAGGAAGTAATGTCCGAACGTCAAGGTCCGATTCGAGCTTTTGTGCCGTTGTCGGGCAATTTTGAGCTGCACAGTGATGAAATTGACATGTACGTAAGAAATCTTTGTGTATAGGAGACGGGCAATGAAGAGTTATCGAGCGATCGAGCTCTAATCGAAGCAGCTTTCTCAAAAGTGGTGTTTCCATTGAGTATTTTTCCTGGTGCTTAGGGTATCCATGCTGTAGAAGGGGTGAAGTTTTCAAGGCGCGGAAAGCTTCCTTTGTGAGGCCCACATTTTCTCAAAGAAAGTGTAATGATTTTTGTTCCCTAAGAAAACAAGGACCTTCAATTTGATTGTGAATTCAATTGATCATCGAATCGTTGTAAAGAGTGAACAGCAGTGATCTTTTTTTGTGATTTTCTTTCCTGTTTATTAGCTCTGGATCCGCTTTTAGGTTCGCCGATCAAAGACCTTTCGTAGCGATGGTGGACACGTACAC
>UZAF01018060.1:15557-37675 GCA_900617895.1 Haemonchus placei | reverse complement strand
CCTTTAATGAATTTCGGCAAAGGAATTTGTTGAACGTAGAACTGAATTTAATAGTGAAGCCTTTAAACCTAACCTGTGTACTAGCAACCGGCATCCTGAGTTGTCAGCTTGCCCTACTGGTATTTGATGCGGTTATGTTGAAGAAATCTGACAACTCCAAACATTACCATGTCGCTGAATAAGTGTCTAGACGACAAACTTTTCAGCCCTAACAAAAGTTGGCATTGTTATTGATAAAACGCAAGTATAAGCGCTACTACGAATCTGAATGGTAGCGTCAAGGAACTCACTCTATTCCGCTACATATAATCAGCTGGGTGTGTCTCTTGGTTTGATGTGATATGTGTGTGTTTGAGCGGAAATTCACCCTTATGATAGCACTCATGATAACAACACTTATGATATGACATAACACTCATGATAGTAGCCACACGGACTACGCCCGCAAGGGTTCGGGGTTTGCGCGGAAACTGTCAACTTGAACCTAGGGTGTTTAGGATTGGGTGAGATTAAATGCGGCAGGTTGGGGGCCCAGTATCTTCTCCTCACACACTGCGTCACGCTAGCCGCACCGGCCGCGTATCGCAGGAAGGCGATGGAGGATTGGAGCGCGCAATTTGTGATTTAGGGAGTTCTTTTACCAACTGCGTACCCACTGTTTTTGCGATGGCTGGCGCGTGTGACTGGCGCCTTTTCGTAATCGACGCGACGACGTGACTCACAGCGTGCAGCACGCTTCCAAGCAGCGGTTTTTTTAAGCGAATCGCGGAGTATGTGCTGTTCGAACTTCATTTTGCATGCATTTAAACCAATTAACGAAGCACATTCGCCACTCTGATCGAGGTATCTCCAAAACATGCATTCTGAACGCATCAACCGCTTCTTCAGGTGTCGAAAAACGTTGACCTCTCATTTTATTTTCTACGGAATAAAAAGAAGTCATTTGGTGTAGACGCGTTCCGAAGAACCGCGATCGTATTTTTCTGAGCATTTCTTCCGACCAATCAACACGAGCCTTTTCTTGAGCGATTGACAAATTGTGTGAGATCCACTGCAAAAAAATTTTTAGGGCTGTCAAATGTTCGTGCAATATTGAATGTATGCTGGTCCCGCCATTGCCTGAGGTTGTCTCAATTTCAGGATAGGTCACTTGACGATCTTGCGGTATTAGTTTGTGCACAGCATCAATGTTTTTCGAAAAAACAACTGATTTTGGACGACCTCCACGACATTCGTCTAGGAGTAAACTGCGGCCTCGGTTGAATACATACCATCGATAACACTGGTCCTCGATGGAGCTTCATCGCCAAAAAGTTAGTTGAAAAGAAAGTTGTAAGAAATAATGGCACGAAAATGTGCACGTTGATTCCATTTTTGGCTTAAACAAACCCTTCAATTTAGTGTAGACAACACAAATAGCGCTCATATGTCAAAACGTTCTGAGCACGTATAACCTCGAAAATGTCAAACTATACGATAGAGCCGTCAGTTCTCCGAAATAATATAAAAGGCAACCCTCGCATGTAGAAGGAGTCATTACAAACAATTAAGCTCAATAAACAAACTGAAAAGAAACAGAAAAGAACAACCAAACAACGAAACGAGAAAGGCAGTCAAAGGAAAATATTGCGTCCTATCGATTGGCGGGGAGACGGGCTGAGCACGGTAGCTGCAGTTTTGAGTCGCGGGACAACTAAAAAATATTTGCAGCATGCCACAAAGCGAACGTGGGAAGTCGGGGAGAAGTTCCGTCACCCTGGGAGCACTGATGATAGGTAGCAGAGTGTGAGCAGAAATTTCGGTCTGGAACTAGAAGGTTGAAACCCGAAGGGGACACAAGGATTCGGTTATAAACATTGCTGGTAGATGGCAGTACTAAATTCCACCCACAGGAAGAGGAGCTGTGATCGAAAAATGTCATTATGAACGAGAGAACAAAAACCGCTCGCCAATTAAATCCTGACACCTTTGGTATTCACTAGCTAACTTTGACTCTTCCATATAAATCATCCGATAAAAGGGTTGAGTGCTATTATAGGGATCGATCAAAAGCACTACATTGTAAGCAAATGAAAATTCAATTCATTTCTCGCTATTAGATTATGACCGCTACTTAGCGAAGTTTGTGACTCAGTGATGGATCACGATTTCCCTTTGTTAGGATATCGTTTGAGGCAAAAGACAAAAGTTATTCGAACGCCACTAGTCTTGGATTCTCAAGTGAGGATATATCCGTAGGGAAAAAAAGCTCCATTGATAAACATTTAAAAGTGTTAATATTACTTGACAACATTTGAGAATACCATTTAAGGCTTTGGTGGCCTACCAGTGAAACTTTTACTGTGTCATTATTTTAAATAAGCAGCAACGGATCGGGTTTTATAATCATAGGCGTAAGTATCGGCACATATTGAACACCATTTGCATATACTGCCAGCCCTCTGTCAAAGTTTGTATCATTCACTCCAAGGAGATGGCTTGCCGATCATTTCAACTTTTTCAGAAGGAGGAGAGCCTCGCGATAGTAGGGCGACCCGTCTAGTGATTTTACATTCTTTCTGTACGTAGTTATTACGCTTCGACTCTCTTACACCAAAAACAGGTTCTTCTACAGAGAAAAGTCGGATCACCTCAAAAATGGTGACAATAGCTCTAACAGATATTGTTACTCTCTGACTATGAAGCATACTACTGTATCCTAACGCCAATTCAGACCATTTTCACTATGAATCTTATTCTCCCTCTATAGAGACGTTCTTCCTATTCATTTTGTGAACTCTTACCAAAGTTAAAGGCACAGTTTACGTTGAAAACGCTTTCTAAGTTTTCACCTTAGGAATACCAAGTGGCCCCTAAAGGTAACAGGTAGACGCTGTCGAGTCCCAAAACGCAACAGCTAGGGCATAGTTGGAGCCCCGTTACCGGATCGCCCGAACTCCTCGCCCCTCGGTCGGTACTACTGCAGATGAGTGTCGAGGCGATACAGATTGCAATTCTCGTTCTAGGACCCACACACAATCAGCTGATCACCGGGTGACGAGGCGATGTTTTTCTCCCTTTTATTCGGTGAATGAATTTTTGCTTACCTAGTCAGCTATTCGCACCAGGACCCCCCACGCACGCAGTGAGATACATTGTTTAGCTCGTCTAAACGCCCTACTCTTTTTCATTTTTCTTGTCGCCTTCTCGTCCAGCCCCTTTTTAACGATTTTTCGAGGTCTGTTGTTAATTTTGCAAAAATATCGATTCACGTGGTTTCTTCGCCTTCATCACACTATCTTCCATCTTGTCTTCCATTTCTCGTCATAATCGGATTATCCAAAATTATCGCAAACTGTGATTCAAGAGTAGCCACTGTGATATAACTATACATTATTTTACATCTGCTCCAACTCTGCTTCGGCTATACCACAAAGCTTCACCCTGTCGAAACTAGTCAAAACGAACGGCTGAATTCACTCCTACCTGTCCCATTCCCCAGTTTTGTAAAGCCCACACCTTCTGTGAAATGCAGTGAGAAGGCAACTGGTATCGGTAAGCAAAATAAGTAGTGCAGCTAGTATACCCTAGAAATGCAGAGAAACAAGCTAACGTTCTACCCTCGGGCCTGAAAAGATTTTCAGCTAATTGTTGAAGGCGGAAAACGAAAATGTCGTAGATTATTTCTTTTTGGAGCATCATTTCCTAGGCAAATCTTCCGAGGAGCGAGGGTTGCGAGGGTGGAGAAGAGGTTAGTTGGTCAAAGCATAACACTAGCAACCTCATTGAGAATTCGATCGATGGCCGATATTATTCTGGAAGCCGTAGTAAGCAGTAAATTATAGAACGACTGACCTTCCCGGAGGTAAACCTCGACCCTCACAATGGAATTATGAGCGGAAATATAGGTATACAGTGAATAGTGAACGAGTGACCAGGGAGTGAGTGAGCAGTTGCGTCGAATTTTTCGCCAACATAAACTGGCTGGGCTTCTGAATGGTTCGAACCAGGTCAATCCCAACGCAACCGTCTGCGAACGTTGAAAGTTCCTCCACAAACTTTTGTTGCAAATAACCTCCGCTATTAAAGGAAACCAGGTTTTCAGTGTCTACACATATTCTCGAACTGAACACATTTATTTCCGAGAACCTTATCGTCTACCTCGTATTTTTGTGAGGTTCGAATGATTTCTGTAAGAATCATACTGACTGTGGCATCATTTTTCATCAGAATTCCCCATCCGTGCCATATATCATGTAAATTTTTTTTGAACACCTATTCGTAGCCTATCTTTCACAAGTATCGTGCTTCGCGGATTTTTTTCATTTGACGTCAGTGAGCGAGTTCCTGCCTCCGATGGCGTCGAGGTCAGTCCGCACTCATCGCTTGATTAATGACTATTGTTATGGTCACGTAAGTTTATGTTGAGGCGAAATTTGCATCAGATAACGAATTTGTCGTCGTTAATTGCTGGCTAGAGACACTGAAGGCCGAAGTTGTCTGGATCATTAAACTAAGTACTTTCGATACGT
The DNA here is from genome assembly GCA_900617895.1 of Haemonchus placei. NCBI lineage: Eukaryota > Metazoa > Nematoda > Chromadorea > Rhabditida > Trichostrongylidae > Haemonchus > Haemonchus placei. Next base: position 33,164 of record UZAF01018060.1, on the reverse strand, counting down.
GAAACAAACTATCATCGTCGATGTTCTGCCAACCTGAAATCAGGTTGAACTAAGACTTTTATTCAGTATAACATGGGCTGCTTTTTTTGGCAGTTTCCTAACCTTTCCACTATGACGATTTTATGTTGTGATTTACTGCGTAAATGAGATTTGATCAGTGACAGGACAACAGTAACAGAATGAAGGAGTGAAGTCTTGCAACGCCTATCAATCCATTTCTTTGGAATGCTCTCCCTCGTTCAATTTCCCCTCAAAACTGTGGTGGTGTTTTCCGAAGCGCATGTGTTCCCAACAGAGGCTTTCGTTTGCCTGTCGATGTACAAATAGGGGCTTTTATGTTTCAAACGAGTCTGGTACCAACTAGTTGACCAGGGAGTGATGGATGGCTGCGTGGGTACGCACTAATCTGGAAGTAAAATAATAATACAACTAGAACTCCCTTACAAGATTTGTAGCGTAGATATATGCCATATCTCTATCCCTATCACAGCCCCTTGCGCAACATTTTATTCTATAACTGGCGAAGTACACTTATTAACTTATTCATTTGCTTTGAGCTCGAGGAACGCGCTCGTGAAAGGCGGTGAATAGGGGTCAATTCATTTATATTATGCTATGGGAGAAAAAAAAGACACAACTACATACAAAAATACTCAGCAGTGTAGTAAAACTGATCTAAGCGTAGGGGCGGTTCCACGACGGGGCGAATGAAATTCGATTGAGAATTTGACATGGGCTCATCTCTCAAAACTATCAATCGACAACTGGATATTTTTACAAAATCATAGTCCATAGGAGTTGTTAAGGACAGATGTGCATAGTTTTGTACCTAAAAAATAGCGAAAATAGTAGAAAAACATAACTGCTTCTCGATAGGGCCAAATCTCGACAGCAGATGAGCTCCTCCGAATTTCGCTGCCTTTCATCAGACCTTCTTGATGGCAAGATTAGTAGTCGAGTTGTTTTCAGCCAAGATATCTTCCATATGTCAATCATACTGTATTTTTGTCGCTTTGTAATGTCCTTAGATGAGGCAACTTGCGGCGGCGTTCCCATGCTCGCTCTCATCTCAAAGGCGGATCTAATCGGTGAGGCGGTCGCACATGAAACGATCGTCCAAAGAAATACAAGTTAATTCCCGCGAGAACGAAATTTGAATTCGTTGCCTCGTGAAGGGTCACAGGTGTCTACAATCGAAGCACTTTGATGAAGAACTTCCTGCAGAGAAAAGTTGAGAGAAATGGCTGGAAATTTATTATGAAGTAAAGTAGAGGGATTTCGTGTTTTCTCTACCCTGTTTTCTCACATCATAGAGGTGGGTTGGTGTTGGCTAGTCCTACTCCAGTACTGATCAGTAATTTCTTATTTATGAATTCATTTTAGTTTGCTTCTTCTTTGATTATGATGCTTTCAGTATCCAAAATTGGAGAGTTCTGGGCGAGGCTTTGACCCAAATGAAAGACTGGTTAAGATGTCCTGCCACCGTGCTTTTTATTTCCTATAGTACCGAGGCCCAACTTGCCCCCGCTTTCTTCGCATGGCGCACTGCAGGAATAATGGCTGTCGAGATCAAGTCTGAATTTTGATACCTGACCTTGTAATGTATCCATGGACGCAAAGTCAGTAAAGTTCACAAAAAATGAGTAAACAAATAAATAACCATAGCAAACCCAATTGTACGAGATGATATGAGTATCCAGACAAGGTTTCACGTGTTGATAGCACATTGTTTCCAACAGTGACACCCTCTTTCACCTGTCAACGCTTGTTTTCCAGCTCGATGCAGTTTGAACATGTTTTGACATGTCTAACCACATGCTCTTGAAGCTAAGACAACACGTCCATCTAGGGGATGAATTGCTGCGTGCTCGTTCTCTCTTTTATGATCTTACGGCTTATCGGAATTTTTAGTTACTGGCTACGATTTCGGCATGTGTACACCCGCGTGTTTCCACCTTTGAGAAACAGTCCAGACTGTTGTTCATACACATCTACAAGTATTGCCGCGATTCAGGTTAATACTACCAGATAGGCCCCCCTCGACGTACATTCCAGCCCACATGAGGGCAGAATATTTCTGATTAGTCAGATCCTCTGAATACTACTGGCAGATTGGTAGATATTTCTAGAAGGGTAAGAGGGATTGGAAATAGTTGTTACAAATCTGATTGTGANCCCCCCCCCCCCCATTCCAGCCCACATGAGGACAGAATAATTCTAATTAGTCAGATCCTTTGAATACTGTTGGCAGATTGGTAGATATTTCCAGAAGGGTAAGAGGGATTGGAAATAGTTGTTACAAATCTGATTGTGAGTTATATACAGAATTACAGTTAGTGCTCCGAATCTATTTATCTTCTTTTGCGAAGAAGGACATGGGCAAAAATTCAGCTGCCAGTCTCAATCACCTCATTCGACTCATTCAAGTGTGCCCACGACCTGAACGTCCTTAAACGGTATTTTGTAGCCTATTTAATGGCCATTTCACGGACTTTATGCGTGCGATGGCAACGGCAATAAATCGTCATCATCGCGCATGCTTAAGAGGAGAGAGGCTACCAAGTACCTCACGACCATTCTCGGCCACCCGCAGCCAAATACACCAACGCGCCCAGCAGGTGGTTTTTGGCGCACCGCCAGCTGTTACTAATTAAAGCACAAAGAGAGACGAGGGCATGGGGTGTCAAAATATGATCTGCATGTGGCCGACATGAGTAATGTGAAGATTAGCAGTTGATTCAGAAAGCTTTGCGTATCAAAGAAAAGGTACAACTCTTCTGGTTAGCAACTCAGTGTTTGTTCTACGCGGAATCATAAGACCACTCCTTCACTTTTCGTGTAGTTCGATTTTGTTGGAAATACCCCATTTGGCAGTAAGCCACTGTCAATTACTATAACTTGCTTTCTGGGCGAGTACAACAACTATGCTGTCCTGAATGAAAAATGAATTTCCGCAAGCATCCTTTTCCTACCTTCCTGTTAAGTAGAAGGACCCAATGGAGGTTGCAGCAGGTTCTGCTACAGAACCGGCTACGACCACGGGTCTTTCCATACTGTCTACAAAAAAATCATTTCTTCATCTAAGTGTTCCTTACATATTCGGCCTTGGAAACCTGCTCACTTTTTTTATTTGTCAAAAGACATCTCAGTGGGAGGTTCTATGTCAAAAGGGACACTGTTTTCCGGTCTCATTCTGTTGAGTAGATATTTACTCGTCCTTTCAAATATAAGCTCAGAGAACCTATGAAAGATATGGTCAGAGTATCCGGCAGAGTATTCCATCAAACAGTCAGTGGATAATCATCCTTCTGGTAGATACTCCCAATAATTGCTGAGGGTGATTCGTGGGGCCATCAGTAGGTCCCGCATTGCCTGTTCGTAGCAGCTCCCAGCACCCAAGGCAACATGATGAGCAGAACTTAGCGATTCTGTCTCTCTGCTTCTTCATAACAGCAGCTCTGGATTACCAAAACATTCATGACTTAGTAACATTCATAGCATTCATAAGCTGAAAAGTATTGAAAGTGAAAAACTATTTGGGATGTGATTAATAACTCTGTATATGAGCTGAATTTGCGAAAAACTGCTTTTTCTCATTTATATTCTCGCAGAGTCAAGGAAAAGTTGAACAATGTCTGTTCAGGCTATATAGTGGCGTACGAGTTTTAAGCATTCCTCAGTATAGTGGCACAATGCGACAACCTACCTCGACTCAACAAATTATAATGTATAGGTCAAAGGGAATCACAAGTGACTGGAGCTTTCGACCACAAAGAAAAGCTGACTTTCACATCTACACAGCTCAATTCATTTATTTCGCATCATGCTGTCCTAAATAACTGCTTGGGAACTCATTTCACACGAGGAACTAGCTGGTTTACCATCTGAAACCGAGCCTCTGCTGGCCATCGACACTCGTAACCGCTGGCCATTGTCACCTATTCCCATATTTATGCGCGCGACTGTTGCTTTATGATCGATAGTAAATTTATAGTACAGACCGTAAATTTACGTAATGATATGCGCACAAGTCGTCGTATAATTAATGACATCACGGCCATCATAGCTGATCGTAAGTCATTTCTTTCTCCACCACTTCAACCAACAGATCCAGGTCTGCTAAAGCTTCGGACTCATCTACCCATCCTGCCGTAAGACAAAGGGCAAGGTGAACTGGCACGGTCGATCGTCTGCGGAATGCACCTTCACATACGACTTTGTAGAACCGTCATTATGTTTCGGATACTGATGCTTATAAGGCCCTCAGTAACTTGCGGTGAACAAAGATGTACAAATCGGTGCTTTTATTCTCATAGACTAGTGCGCTACCAATAAAGTGATCGCAGTTAGTGGAAGGTTTCGTTAGCTCGGACTCAAAACAGTTTAGACTTGTTCCCCTGCCCTTGCGTGGGTGATGGCACATCTTTTTGCTCCACTCTATGATGGACCTCATTATGGTACTATGGCACTATTCAAATAATCAGATACTTTCAAGAAGATATTCGTTGAAAAAGTGGAGGAATGAAAACTCACGTAGTTAACCATTAGTAATCAATGTGTCAAGTCCAATCTTAGCATCATACGTATCGAGTATCGAGATAAATAAATGTAATATTATGAGTTATAAGAACCAGTTGATCCTATAAAAAATGAACCTAATTCTCAAACTTATGGGTGGTACGTAACTGTGTGGGTTATGGGACTGACTAAAAGGAAGAGGAAGCCATTGGTCGATTGGGATTTTTTCCAACAAGATGACAAAATTCCAAACGACGATCAAAAACGATGCTAAAAGAAATAACTGTTGCCGAAGAGGGAAGCGGCTGAGCCCCTGTCAACCTTGAGAGCTTGGCTCTAACGCACCTCAATACTGCCGCTCCGAATCCGTAATAGCGCCAATTTTTTTGCTTTGTGTTACCTGCCCAACAACGGCTAGGCAACTGTTGGCCCATGTCTCAAAATTGAATCCCTCTTCAATCATGGCAAATCTTTTGATAACCTGGGATGCTTAAAGCCTTGCATTGTATGAGCTGTTCCAATAGCTGTCAGAAGTTCCATAAAAATGCTGCCAAACGTTGTCTTCAATTTCCATCCAGGGCACGAGAAAGTGAATGCTTATTTAGTAGTCTCATCGGAACCAGCTTTGTAAAAAAAAATGAATGGCTGTGTTCAATGTTTGAAGAATGGCCCTGATAGAGGAAATGCCGCGAATTTCACTGCAAAGTGCTCTCTCGGCAAGGCGCTTACTGAGGCGCGAAACCTAGCATCAATTATACCGTGTTGTCCTTAGCGATTGAATTCACGGAGAATCTACAATGATGAATGACCAACGCGGAACTGGCCGCTGCCAGCATGAATTAGCAGCCTACGGTAACTTCGAATTTCAAATAAAAAAGAACTACCTCTGATTTTGCTGGGCTCAGGCTTGGTCTATGGTGTTATAAAGTCGTATATCGGCTGACCATCAGCATTTCCACCATAAATCATCTACTCGATTTGAGACTTGCCATGCAATATAATTTAGTGAAGGAGATTCCTCTGTTTTGGATTATAAAAAATTCGTGAATTTGTTTTTTTTTGACTTGATTTTGTAATTATCTTAGGAAAACATCACATATCACTTTGGATTCGTGATCACAGCGGCTTCTATGCATGCATGGCTTAAAGAACAGATTGAGGTGAATGATATTTTCCCTGCAAGAGATCTATTTCCAACCAAATGACTCTGAAGTAATAACTTTAGGGATAAATCTGGACGGAATCCGATCCTATCAGCACGGCAGACCAATTCTGAACGCTATACTACCTTTTGCACCATGTGGGCTCAGATAGGTATGTACAGAAGGCCTAGAACAAAGTGAACCAGTGAAGCAGTTTCGGCTAGAACTGTGTCATTCCGCCGGTCTCGGATACATCAATTAGATAACTTACATTCTACTCCAATGCACCGTAAGAGTAGTGGGCGATGGTCTCGAATGCTAGTACTATTCATTAAGAACTGTAGGCTCCATAATTTACAGAGGTTTCTTTCTGTTAATCACAAACTCTAAATCGAAGTACTACAATCTTTCAATCTATGTGGCAAATTGCAATCAATTTGGTTTGTCTGAATTCACCACTCGTCAAATACAGTTCTTCTTCTCGATTCAATGATATCGTAGTTATATCTTGAGTGGCCTGTGGCAAAAGGAGAATCCTCCTTGTACATACACGATATATACAGCATCAATCAGACTCTCCTATCTCTTTTTCGATTCTCTTGACAGTCTTTTCGATGCCGTGCTCTGAATCTGGACAACTTGATAGGCCATAATTCACGCTGTCAGGCCATCATTTAAGATTCATGTATACTTACATCAAAAACCCAGCCCGCTTTGATGTCATCTTTCTCAGACATTTTTCAAAACTGATTTTCTCATAATTCCTCAGGTAATAAGCATGATTTTCACTGCAGCAATAGAGAGTTGTCTCTTCGATATTTGGAAGTCAATTACTTTTCTACCACTCAATTTCAATATTGTTCATGCCGTTTTAGGCACTCAACTGTATGAGCAGCAAAGCTGTTAGCATGTTTTCGGGACCTTTGTGGAAGCATTTTATGGCTATCGATCGTTTCCCACTTTTTAAACGGTTTGAACTGTGGCCGTATTCAAATTGTCGCATCGCTTTCAAATATTCCGCATACTGAAATTTAATTGAATTCATGCGAATGAGCGCTTTTCCAATCGTTCGATCCGATCGTCCTTTTTGGATTTTTCTTCTATTCATCCTACTCTATTCCCAAGTGGTGCTGCTCGGAATACTGAGACTTACCCCGCAATTGTAATACAGGTTCATATTCTTTTAAATTGAGCATAGCAATGAAAACACAAGTTTGGCTGCCAGCCAACAGTTTTCATTGTGCAAAACGCATTAATGAGGCGTACAAGTGGAGCATCGCGCGGATCATAGGCGGCAAATGGTGTCTGTAAACCAACAACGGCTAGATTGACCTGAATTCGCTAAGGAAGAATCCAGCGAACTGGCTCCTCAGCCTGATCCAAGTGGCCATTGAAACAGTCTGGTTCCTATGAAACTAAAGCACTTGGGTCCCTATGTGTAGCCCACTACAAAACAATAAGACTAACAAAATCGCTTAACAGTTCGCGACTCAGTTTCTCAAAAAACCGTTATCTATGAATTGATAGGCTTTTGCGAACCTATGTCAGTCATTCTTCCCGCCGCTCATCGAAGTGCCAATGTTGGCATCGGCCAAGATGTCATCGTCGCATAAAATTTCGTAGAGAGGGTTTATGTATGTGAGGAATCTTCAAATCGTTTTAGGAAAGGCAAAAAATTCATGAAGGGCCATACCGAATAAAATAAAGAGAAAGAGCTAACCCTCATTCACTCTCTAGTCTGAGGTCCTCCCAACATTTCCTATATCAGAGCCATTAAAGGGCGCCAACACTACCAACATCGATGATACCGTTTCTTTGTCGCCTGCCGACGTTATTGAAATGGCGCCATCCCTTGTTATTCAACACAGTTGCGACAAATGCGACAGCAGACGCAATCGGTTCGTAGTGCTTTGGAAAAGCCACTCTCCACGTTCCCTTGTTTGGCCTTATTAGACATCCCACTTTACCACAAAGGTTACCCGAAGCCTAGTCGTAGTTGCGCGTGTCATTAGCGTTTTTCTATGTGGGTTCGGTTGAGTCATCGTACGCGTAGGCTACTCACGGTGGGACTGCGATGAAAAAACGAGGCAACCGTGTGATTCAAATGGTTTGCACCCAAAGCGCAAACTAACTATGTGGAATAACATACGAAACAACTTGTACAGAGTATAGTCAAGGGGCAAGAGAAACAGTGAGCCCGCCATTGAGACGTAGAATCCATTTCTCATGAATTTACGGACATGTCCAAGTTTGGGCATCATGCACCACTCTCTCATGGAAACCAAAAATATGCCAATTCGACTTTGAGGGGAAGCTGCTGCTGGGTGTACATAATATAGTTTCACCAGAGAAGCCTTTCATAATAGTTAATAATAGCCATTGTATGGTAGCAAAATCATTCACTACTGACTCGATTTCGTCAGTCCTTGACAACTCGTCTACTCGCCAGAAAACCAAATTGTCACACGATCACATTCTTGTCTGCCTGTTCGTTTTAGTTCTTCTGGACACTCTGCTCTTATCGTATGTGTTCGTAATTGTTCCCATTCCATCTACACTTCGCGCTCAAACTGATCCGTGCCTTTGAAATCTCAAACTTTTCCTTGGCGGTCATTCACTAGGATCTCCACTGTTCAGAGCTCAATCAATCTCAACCCTCTAGATAATTCCTTTTAATCCTAATCTCGTGGATATCAGATTCTCAAAGTAGAGTCTTTCTACTAGAATCCTCTGATTATTCATCCAATTGCAGCTTCAACATCACGAACCTGAACATTTTTCGTAATAGCGGTCACCATCTAGTGGTAGCACCATCTGCTATCTTTCCATTTAGATGGGCTAAATAAGTATTATCAATAGAATTCCGTAGAAATGAAAAAAACATTCTGCACTTGTCATAAATGCTATTTGTCAAAAGGGACGCGACGCTTCTAGTGGAATCATCTGGTCATGAAGTGAGAAGGGCTTTACACAACTGTGAAACTTCTGCAAGATTTGAGTTACGATAGCCAATCGTTGTCGATTCGGGGCAATGCTTTTCTCTCATAGAGTCCTTATTCCACGATCAATCAGTTGACTGACTCCAAATTTTCAAGAAACAAAGTTGGCCTGACAGTGGAGAGGCGTAGATAGGATAGCCGAACTCGTAAACTAGGCGTAAGATAAGCGATGCTCTCACTCGAGGCGCTCAGGCGCTCGCCATCGAGTGCTACGGTAGTATTCAGAATCGGGACACCTCGCCTTTTGATTCCCGCTCAAAATCAACTTTCAAAGTTTCAGAAGTTAAGAGTTGCTCCATCGTCTACTAGTGCTTATGAGCTACCTGCTGGTGGGAGGACGAGTTGCGGTATATGTAGAAATAAACATTATCGAAAAAAAANAAAAAAAACCCCAAAATGTCGAAGTAGTAGTGCTAAAGAATTTTCGAAGATTCATTCAATGAGAGTTTAGGAGTATTTGTATGAAACACTAGCCAATGTTCATCAGTCAATGGTCATGATTATATGAGCGATATCGAACGGTTCTTCAGTGAAAATTCATTGGTGACCAAGATTTCCCGCATAGATAGTCAATCGTGACGATCTTCCCGATATGCGGTATCCGTTTGGAACCCTCAGAACTTTTCCACGTTCTCATAACTGGGGTTAGGTTTATCGCTATGAACTATCATTCGTAAAGATTTTGGCATTTCGTAAAAGAAATGGGTTTTTCGCAGCCAAAGCTGGAGGTTACGATCCTACATTCGGCTCTTGGGCTCGTTCGATCGATCCAATCGATTTTCATTGTTTGCAAAGGTTGCCCACCCATTAATTTATCGGTCAATGGTCATCAGGGCGTCTCAAATTGCAACACATTGGTGGGACCCTGCCGGATTTGCATAGCGTCTGCTCGGCCACATACATTCACTCTCGTCTTGAGTTGGAAATAATACCCATAAAATAGAGAGGGAGCCTTTGCCTTACAAGAGAAGACCCAAGAATACCAGCGCACTGGGCGATTGTTTGAAAATCGTGGCGAAAGATCGAAATTCATACTGAACCATTATCGACATTCCCTTATTTTTGTGGTTTAATCGTGACAAAGTGATAACTGTACATACAGTAAACTCTGACCAATCAGAACTCTTCGCAGATCACGAATCCATATCCCAAAGGCAAATGGGGAAAGCGGCATCAGACTGTAGGGGATGGGCGCGCGCGAAAATCGGGCGTTCCCTAAGCCCCGCCCCGGTGTGCAGAGGACACGCTGCGGCACAGCGTTGACTCCCGCTGACCTCCTCGTGGATAGCCATCGATGTCCTATCTGCTGTGCACTGTTGCCTATGGTCACCCTGACCTCCCCAGAGCTTCTCTGCTCTCATTAATGGGATATGACACGCTTGCAATCTTATTTTTAGCCCGTTGAACCTTAGAACTCTCACTTCCGTTTCCCATGAAAGCCTTGTTTTGCTTCCAAACCCAATGTTATTGGCGTCTGATCAGTTTATTGAATACTCCGCTGTCAGGTCGAAATCTCTGCTTTTTTTTCAAATGGGTAACCTTCTAGCCTTATACTTTCAGCCCAACTTGAGCTGTCTTTCTGTAATGCTAGATCACTTTTTGAGAAGTCTTTCTCACTGGGACCTGTTGTACTGTTGGGTCGGCACAGTTCATAAGAACTCTCGAGCTCCTGGCTGACTCTCAGGGCCACATTTTGCACTTCTTCAAAGGTAGTGACACTTATCTGACAGTTATCAGTGCCATCGAGTTCATTCTACAAAGGCAAACGTTCAAACGCTCAGTTTGAGCGCGAAGGCCTCGCTCAAAGCTTTTCGTTATGGTGCAAACAATCGCCTCCAGATCGATTCAAGGGTGGAATTTCCTGACTGGGTTCTGGAACTTCCATCTCTCCTTTTCTCGAACAGAATTTTTTGGTATCATGCCACCAAGTGAATGGAAACGGCCTCTTTTCGCTCGTTTTGCTTCGCGGTTGTTTCTTACAGATGTTCCATTGATAAGCACTGGTTACAGAATGATATTGATGCTTCCGCTACAGAACATCGTCGCCGTGCGCTTCGCGGGCGACGGCGGCGAACGCGGTACCGGCGGCACGCGGACGGCGTGCTTACGCCACTTATCTCCGTGCATCTTCAGCGTCGCGACAATTTTTGAACTGCCGGCCGCAGCCGCCTTCACCGCTGTCGTCGTGGTCGTCCCCGGGCGTCCTCGGCCTGTCGGACTCTCTTCTCTAAACTGACACTGACACCTCTACCCGTGTCCGACGACCACGTTTACTGATCACGATTTGAATTCTGACACTTCTCGTCGACATGATTCGAGATGATTAAACGATTTTTGTTGACAGCTCACAACCCAGGTGGTTTTCAATAGGAACTAAAATTCGGAACAATAAATTTGAACGATGAAAAGAGCGACTTCATTCCTGTCTACCTAAGCGGCCCCGGGTTCTCTCTGTGCTTTCCTACTGGTCGAGCAGAAGTTAACTTTTTGTCTAACCACTGGTTCGGCTATCTCACGCAACCATGCCTGTCTAGGGACTCACTAGGGAACAATGTCTAGCAAAGACAGGAGCCTTAAACAATACTTCCGGTACTTCACAGAATCCAGAGCTTCAGCACTTGATAATTGTCGCAATTCTCGTCATAGTACTCCTCAAACTATTTGAAATTTGAAAATTGGCCGCTGGCGGGTGATGTCGCCGTTGGACGTCGAACATCGCTGCTTTTTGCATGCAGATAACAAAAAACATGATGCCACGCATACCTAATGAGGCACACCCATTCATTTTTCGCGTACAGTCGTCCCGCATACATTTCAAATTTCAAACACAACACTTTACAACATACTTTATGGCCCGCCTCACTCATAATTTCCATCTAGTATTGTATTTTTTTCATAGGAAGGGCAAAAACTGGAACACACTCTGTCATCCAATCTCTTCCACATGTACATCGGGCTCGATTTTCATTTGTAATCGGTGCCCGCATTGATGGCATATTTGGTGTTTAAATAATTCAATCAATGTTTAAAGCATGCCCTTTTCCTGCCATTTCGATTTAAGGCTAGTGCACTAATTCCTCATTCCTCCTGAATCCTGAATCCTGAAACTGTGCAGAGGTTGATCAGGGTAGGATTCAAGCCAGAATTCTATCATTCATTGATGTGCTCTTGACTCCATTACTGATGCCACCATGACTCCTCTTTCCCTTTAGTTTCGTCACGATTCCTCGACTGAATATGCTTTTTTTGTCAAGTAAGCATGAGAAAAAGTCTTTAGCCGCTCCTCCAGCAAAACGTGAGTGGCCTGTAGGTCTGTGAGGCTTAAATTTGCTCCCAGATTGAGTCGAATCATGGGGTCATCTCAACTCTCCGTTTCAATGTCTTGATCAGAGCTTATTTTTTGTCAATCAGTACCGGCTTCCACTCCATCTCTCTAATTGACTTGATGCAAACTCATGAGAAAAAACGCATATGTAGTATTCTTTGCATATCGCTCAATATGAATGTCATATTCGAATAATAATTGTTCAGTTTGCCTTAATGAATTGTAGATATTGTATAGTACTTGTTACGTGATCTCCATAATCCTCAACATAACATGATATGTTTGTTTTATTGTCCTTCGGCCTCCTATGCTTACTATGGATCGTGGTGACAGCCCGGAGTTTGAAGGTGTAATTACCATCCCCAAATCTTAGCCATTCCTAGTTGTAACTTCGTAGCTTTTGAGAATCATTGGTATATACTATGCCCCTATCTCACCGTTGGTGCGGTGACACACTACAGTTATTCGAACTCTTCAATAATTAACTTTTTTTCGCGACAAAGAGGGAATAAAAAAGTGGTAGCCTAGGTAGTAATGGCCTAGGTACCGAGCCTAGGGAGCTCTGCGATGATTAGAAATTGGTGGAGGAGAATATAGTTCATATCCAATGGCTGACTTGGAATTTTAGGTGAGGTCTTAGTTTACATCAAACAATGGTTAGTACTTCACTACTTATCTACTTTTGATTTACTCAGCTGTAACATCATCTTAACATTNCTTAGCCATTCCTAGTTGTAACGTCGCAGCTTTTGAGAATCATCAGTATATACTATGTCCCTATCTCACCGTTGGTGCGGTGACACACTACAGTTATTCGAACTTTTCAATAATTAACTTTTTTCCGCGACAAAGAGGGAATACAAAAGTGGTGGCATCATCACTGAGCCTAGAGAGCTCTGCAATGATTAGAAATTGATGGAAGAGAGTATAATTCATATCCAATGGCTTACTTAGAATTTTAGATGAGGTCTTAGTTTACATCAAACAATGGTTAGTACTTCACTACTTATCTACTTTTGATTTACTCAGCTGTAACATCATCTTAACATTGCGCCCGACTTCCTGCTTGGATAGAAAAAATACTCCTGTTCAAATCCCTATTAACAGTTTGAACACAGCAACAGATCTCTTGTTCTCTTGTTCATGAAATTTTGCATTTAGATCCATTTTTGTTACTGCTTTTTACAAAAATTTATTTATTTCCCACTGTCAGCACCACAGTTTCTTTCACAAATCATCTAACCATAGCAATTACTCGGCATTAAATACCCGAACGAGTGAAAGAAGGCGTCTGTTCTTTCTATCGCATCGCCGTATTGAGGCAGAGATTTGCATACCGGAAGTCGGGCTTCGGTATGAGCCGCGTATTCGCGCATGCGCGTACAGATGGCCGGCTGATGGATCCGCGAACGCACAGATTCTGCTTTTGCAGTGCAGGTGTGCTTGCGGACTGTCGGCTCATCGCTGCTCCCCCTGCTGTTACAATGAGCGTGTCGTCAATGGAAGGCGTTGACCCGTCTGGTGTGACGCAACGTCTTCTCATCTTTTGTCACTCATCCACGCATTCACACACCTTAATGCATACATACATTCACGCTTGGCACGTTCTATCACCCCGTGCCCTTCCAACTCACTCATCTCGTGTCACTCGATTTGAAAATATATTTTGCCTCGCATTCGCGTCAAGAGACTCCAATGAGTTCAATTGCCATTCATTTTGCCACATTCCAGTACTCTAGTCAGTATGTCGCAATGGGCCGAGATACTGGAGGCAAACAAGGAAAACCTACCGTATCCCGTGGATTTTTCCGATCAGAAACCTACAGTATCTGACAGAAGGGATGCTGTGCTGCCCGAAGTCGACGTTGAGGTCAACACGTTTCATTCGCCATTGTCACANTGTCACAAAAGTCCAGTGCATCTGTTCAAAGCCAAGGTAAGTCTAGATGTCGAATTCTATCTCACTTTCTAACTTTCTTTGAAAAATTTTTATTTCTATCCTTTTGGCAATGTAGCAACACCTTACTCTCTCTGCTTATATGGCATTCATCACTCATGCTCCTCTTAGTTCGTGAAATTGCCATCAGGGTTCATTCTTTTCATGAATCCCACCTGATTGCCCTGATTTTTGTAATAAGGAGTTCCTAGAACATGGTCCGATGCTGGCCGTACTGTACTATGTTCTCATTTGGTAAGCGTTCATCATTTGAAAATATGTGGCCTGATATGCGCTATCTGAGGCCGTTTTGTCGTTGTATATAACTCTGTCGAAAGACAGCAGGCCAATCCTGGAGAGACTACGCAGCAAACGGTCATCGTAGCGAACAGTCTTATCAAAGAAAGGTGTTCAGGAACCCTTATCAGCACCCACCTGGGTCAGTCGTGGCAAACTAGCGTTGACGGGACCAGGAATCAGGTTACAAGAAGTGTTTCATCGATTTGAATTTCGCGCTTCTGAGCGTTGATAAGCTCCGCTGGAAGCATGCAAATCCTCTCGCTGTTCCGTACTGCGCCGTCGTCGAGTCGCACAAACGACACAGCTCTCAAAAGGCAACACTGACAGGCGGCTACTCACTAGGCAAAGCTTTAACTTTGCGAAATCCCAGGCTTCGTCTTCAGCCACCAAGGGGTCATTTGGTTGGGGAGGTCAAATTGGAAAGCAGCATTCTCTTTAGTAACTGCGTGCCTATCACTTAATCATATTCTCTATAAAGTTCAAATAGTACGCGTTCAAAAGGAATTCGCCCTTTTCCTGGCACTACCGTAATTGTCCGACACAGGAAGGCGCGTGCAGGAAGCTTTGTCAACTTGGATGACTTATTTGCTTTGTACGAGTTATGTGTAAATGTTTTTGTGTAGAGCTTGAACGTTAAACCTCCTTGACCATTCTTTCGATCTCTTTCACCTTTTTCAGTGATTTTACCCTTTTATTTGCTTTGTTGGCTTCTAATCACCCACCTTCAGAGGAAATTGGACATATTCGCATGAACATTCTATTGAACTTCGTATTCCTCCACAAGCTTTCCTATTTCGTTTTCTTTTTGAAGATTTCCTAATTTGAAGTAGTAGGATAGTCAGTCCTCTGTTTAGAATCGACCCTCGACTCACCGCGTCCCTTCACAATGACTACATCATCGCGTCGGGAGTCCAGCGACGATTTGGAGGTTGAAAGTGAAGATGGTGAAGTGACGTCCCGCAAGGAGAAAAGTCTCGGTTTATTATGTCAAAGGTACCTATAGAACTGGTAAATTGAGTACCAGGACAGAAAAAGTTGTTTTCTTCAAGGTTTCTTATTGCAATGAACGAGGAGACACGTATGTCATCAAGCAGAGAAGTGCATTTGGAGACAGTGGCACGGAAAATGAGTGAGTGCGATCAACTAGGACAACCATATCTCTTTTCCTCATCAAGGCACGAATAATAAATTACAGATGTTGAGAAACGTCGGATATACGACATCGTTAACGTGATGGAAGCGTTGGATGCTATGAGCAAAACTAACAAGTCCTACTACCGATGGCATGGACTGGAAGGTTTACCGAAACTCATGGCCGACCTTCAGGTTCGTAGGTTTAATGCCGTAAAGCGTTGAAAAGGTGTGATCTTATTAAAAGGGAAGTTTTCAGAAAGAAGCCATAGATGAACATCTACCAGAGCGAGTCCTCCGCGTTGAACAGGCCATGTGCTCATTTACGGAGCTTTCACCCGGCAGCCGAAAGATTGGCGCCAAAGAGATCGTTGGTGAGTTCGTAAAAATAGCGTTCACATATGGAACTGGAACAGGTGGTGAAGTGCACTCTGTGTAGAAGCAAATGACAATCGCTGAAGAAGTCGATGTTATTCGTCTCCTTACCAATGAGATAGTTTCTCGATCCTTCCTAGAAAATTGTAAGTTTAAAAGTACTGCAGCAGTCAATGCTGGGCCCATCACACGGTATTTCTTGATCGCCCTTCTATAAATAGAGGTTACGAGATCACGCAAGAAAGGGTACAAATCAGTTTTATAAACAACAAATGCAACGCAACAATAGAAGCAATAATAAGCAACTCAAATCTATTCTTTCAATAAAGCGGTCTAGTAATTCATGAGGTTGAAATGGAGGGGCAGTGAGGTAAAAAACCAGATCCTCTAAAAACTTCTTTTCAAAAAAACTTTCCGTCGTCATAAAAAAGAATTTCAGGAAGCCTCGTTGGTGAAGACGCCAGTCCCTGCTCATCCAATCATTCCATTGATGTTCTCAGTCTCTCGCAACAAAGCGAGGTAACTTCTTCTTCAAAGACATATACTGTCTAAGAAAACTATTAAGTCTATCACCATCTTTTTATCAATTGTTTCATCTTCCTTTTCAGAAACGTACTCGGGTAGAAGGTCGTGATCGACAAGGCCGAAACTCCCTTGCACAACTCTGCAGACGTTTCCTTATGGTGCTACTGAGTAATCCGGTGAATAAATTTGTTTCTTTTTAGGATTTCAGGATTGTAATATGAATGAACAAGTGAGTGAGGAAGAAGAATAGCCCTTGGTACTCTAATCATGACTCACTTCAGAAAAACACAAGACGAGTAAGCCTGGATGTTGCTAGCACTGTACTTATCAAGGATCCTGACACGGAAGGATTTGAACCGCCTAGTCGAAGTGAGCTATTCAACAATGACTTAGTTTTTTGTATGAATCCTTTTATTCGTATGTTTTTACTTTTCCCTTTCCCATAATCTGCTGTGTAAGTTTATGTCCTCCCCCAAAGTTAACTTTGCCGTCTTGTCACAACAATAAATTAGCTCCCTCTATATGGAAAAAGTCGAGAGAGAAGTTTCAGTAATCTAATATTACCGGAAATCGTTGACGAGCACAAATATATATTCACGAAGCTCACTAACGCAGTGGGCCAAAAGCCAGGTTCAAGTATGTACAGGAATCGGAATCTTTTCAAACCAGTGCCGATTAATTGTCTCAGTCACCCTTCCTGTTGGGTTCGTATTTCTTTGGAAGGGTTAATTGACAAGTTTGATTTCTCAGATGCATCCTTCGCATGATGTCAAAACCCATTATAAAACTTCAGCTACTTTTGAAAGACCCGTCGTCTCTTCAAAATCAAAGAAACACCTCTTTGTTACTACAGACGGATGCGTGGCTTATCTTCGGGATATATCGGTGCTGAGAACGCTTTTTTTTCGCAACTCATGCTGTTTCTTCCAATTTCCCTGAGGCCGAGCTTGAATTGCCTCCTTCTGGCTTTTCTTTATCAGTTTAATGTGAACATAGTATTCCCAAAGAATGAAGTAAACGAATATACGCTTTATTAATCCTCTAGGATTACTCTGAAGATAACTTTTGATTAAAGGTCGCTGCCGAAGGCTCTACGATATCGCAAATGTACTGGTCGCGCTGGGTCTCATCAAAAAAGTTCACTATCTCTTTGGAACCAAGAAAATTCCACTGTTCGTGTACTGTGGTCCCGAGCCTGACGGTTAGTTTCAATGGCACATTACAGAACCTCTCTTGAATCCAGCACTGCACTTTTTTTCAGAGAACTCCACGTTTGACGTGAACGCATGCATTGAACGACTATTGGCATCAACAGCTTCTACCCCACTCACACCTCAGATGAAGGTAAAATTTCTT
>UZAF01018060.1:1822-15007 GCA_900617895.1 Haemonchus placei | reverse complement strand
CCCGCCGTACCATTGGCTAGGACGAGTAGCGGCCATGCTCTTCCGAAACCACAAGCGCAGGTTCGTGAGAATGGGAAGAGCGAAATGTTAATTGCGTCAGATTTTGGAAAGGGAAATAAAAGAGAAATGAGGAAATGTCTAGCCCTCCTGAGTTTCATCGATTTCAGCATTCGTTTGGAAATTTCTCAGTGTCCCCGTTGAGCTCGCCGATGACAGGCGCTAAGCAATACACGATGAAGATCGGTAACAATTACCAGATGTCAACTATGCCATTAGCTGGGCTACAACCTATTGTCCTTCCAACGGCAGTGAGTTATTCAGCAATACAGGCACTATTGATTTTCATCATATTTCATCGAAAATTTGACTATTTCAGCCTGTTTGGACGGCTGCCAATTTTTCGAATTTCATGCGATCATCGATGACTCTTCCTCGTAGTGGCCCGATTATACCTCAACCATTGCACAAAGCTCCAATTGTACGTTTGATTTTCATAATTTTTCCCCAAAACAATAATCTCCTCAAAGAAGTAGAATAGTGGCGGTAGCATTTCTAGTAGCCGAAAAATCCTCGTACGAAACTTTTGAAAAACTCAAGTCGTGCATTTTGAAATTGAATTCGTGTACTTCTAGCCCTTTGTTCCCCGAGATTCGAAACATGAGAGTAAGGAATCTTCCAAATTTCCCTGGCAAAAATGGAAGCAATTTTTTATCTTACTTGAGGTGGATTTGCGTGTGAATATTTTTGATCATTTCCCATAATCGTAGCTCAATTACTATCAAGTAACTTGATAATCCAAGGGAAAACTATCCCTACGATCGCAAACATCATGAGATTTCACACGGTCTAGTTGCATATGGAATGGCTAGCGTCGTTCAACGTTCAAATTTTGTCCTCTAGTTCTAGAAAGAGCGAAAAACTCACGTTATAGTTATTGAGGGTCTTTGGAATTGCTTTTTAACCATTATGGCTCTAAGGGAGCAGAATTTCTATCAGTGACGTCTTCAAAGTGATTGCCATCTGGTTTCAGGCCTCTGCAACGAAACCTCAAATGAAACATACTGTTACCAACATTCTCGGTACGTCGAACAAGGTCAACGTTGACCCATTGAATCACCGTAACTCGTCACCATTCCAAGTTGTCAAGAAGGACAACACTCTACCGTAAGTGTTTTGTTCATAACCAGATATCGATATTGAATTCATCAACGTTATTCACCATAATTAACAAAATTCATTTGAAAGCTTGAACTCCTGTCCATAAAATGAGCTAATAATTCGGATGTCCTCAATAATTCCTCTTTTGCAACATTTTGGCTAGTGTGTGTGAAATATTTTCTCTCGAACTGAACCTTCGAAATGGACAGAGCTTGTAATTAGTGGGCGCATATGGCTGGATGGAAGGGGCTTGGCGCACTCGTCATCTTTCGGCGTCTCACCTTATTGTGAGCCCACGCTTTAATTTTCTAATATATCCACACATCCCGAACGGGATTCCTCTTCTAACATGGGATAGTTTGGTTAGACGGAAGTTTTGCTCAATGTGTAGTAGCATGTTTTCCATTGGCTCTAGTAACTAGAAGACATTGGGGTTGGAGCGTTGGACATCAGGAAGAGAAGAAAAATTACTGACCTCTGACATTAATCAATGTCAATAACTCAACAGTAACGTCCATAAAGAACCTTTTAAGGCAAACAAACATTGCGATATGGCGCTTTTGATGGGTGCGGAGGGCGCGTCTGGACCCCGTCGGAGGCGCAGATCCGAGCACTTGCGCAACGTCGTCGGCGTGATCAGAGCACATTGATGGCCGGTCACATTTTCGCGCTATAAGTGGGAACTGTTGATGGTGGGAACTGTTGAGGGATGAGAGGAGTGTTCAGGGGCCACTCAACGCCCTTGCTCACTAAAGCCGACCTCTTCCGGTACATCTGTTCTATTGTCAAAGAAGCAGAAGAGGTTCTTAAAGGCTTTCTAGTGCTGGGTTGTAGTGTAGGGGCTTGGCAAGGAGTCGAATGAAACACACTCATCAGGGAAAGTTCACTACCCTGCCCAATGCATTTAGCTCCGATTCTATTTCGATGTCAAAGTGAAGTGATGGCATCTAGACCTGAACCTACTTATGCTATCCCATTTGTTCCGTTTTATGTGAACAGAGGTCGTTTGGCACTTGGCACTTTTTGGAGTCCACTCACGGGAACTCTTTGTTGGTGGCGAAGGATGTTGAGCGATGAACTCTGACTGAGCTCTATTTCAAATAAAGTTGTTCAGAAACGAGGAGTGTTCAGAAGGAAACATGCAAAGTACCCTACTGTCACAACGGAATGAGAGAGGAATTCTGAGTTACGTCGAAATCAAAATTGATCGGAAAGAAATGTGGGACTACTATCCACAGTTTACGCTTTTGGGAGTATGATGGTCAGCAACATCGACTGGGGAAGGGTTGAGAGCTCTCTCATTCCGTACAAATTCGGTTGTTCCTTTGTTTTTTTTTCAAGAACTTCGACGAATGACTGTGCGATTCTTATAGAGCACTTCACCTGTAATTGTTTCTTTGGTGGCGACTCATTTCCTTTTTTGCAAAAAAAAACCTGAAGACGCTTTTTATCCCATAGAGAAAGCTCAACCTTTGAGCGGAGCAAAGTGTGAGGTCCACCGATGAGCTTTCCGGTCTCAGCAGCAGCGTCTTGGCGGTGTGGCTTTGATCGTAAAGTTCATAACCTTTTGCACACGTGTGGTTTCCGCCGCCATTGACTACAAGCGGCAACTTATAAAAACAAAAACTGTATGCTTCACCTTTGAACCGAATCGCCAAGTCATTGTGCTACGCGCACGTCTCATCGCGCGATCCTATCTTGAAATAATAAATTGCTGCCGCCGTCAAAAATGACAACATCGCTACAAAAGGGATACCGCCCGTACCGTGGTCACTGCTGCGCCTTCGCCATCCCTTCTGATGCCGCGTCAAAGCACCCTCGTCAATCAAAGGCACCGTGGTTACGGTAATTGGTGCTAAGATTAGTGGATGAGGGACACCGATAGCGGTCATGTCGATTAGGATTCCTTTCTATTTTCTGCAATGTCCTCCTCAAGGCTCCATCAGGGTATCTGTTTGGTGATTTCATTTGAACTCCATCAGATTCTAAAAATAGTAAGTCACCTGGATGTTGTTGTGGAGGAATTTTGTGGGACTCACGATTATACTACTGCTGTGCTTCGCGATGTTTCAGGAAAAATTGTTCATTAATTACGGCGGCTCACGTTTCATCGTTTTCGGCATGTTCGGAAACCAGGGTTCTACCGGGAAAAACTGGGTTGATCAGACAATCTGCTGCCGTCCCCAGGCGACGGTTGACCATTCAGACCAGAGCCAGTTTTTAGATGAAACAATGATTATTTCCATTCGAAAAGCCATAACAAGGGCACACAAATAACACCATCGTAAGCTGTAATGCCGAGGTCTCAACAAAATGGAAGTTGTAGTCCTGCTTCACATTTTTTAGCGAATGATATATTTGGACATTTCTAAGCAGTTCGACGTTGGAGCAAGCAACTTATTCAGGACACAATCCGCGCTAACAGGAGACCTAGTTATGCACAGATCGCGCATAGGAAATACTTTTGGCGGCAGCGAAGCCGACATATGGCGCTTTCACGACAAAACCCTAAAAACTGCTAATAACTCAGAGCAAAAATTCTGCCCTCCCGTAAAGATTAGCAGATACAGAAGAAATCTTTTTTTCGGAGATACTTGGTTCCCAGTTCAGAGCTTCCCTCATCATTCTCACCTGAACGAAGCTCTTATAGAAGGCAGTTACATTACCTTGTCCAACCTGGAGGCTCACCTTTGTTTAGACTTATGTGGCACTTCGTTGAAAATAGCACCACGAAACTTACCCTCAATAATAACAATTAAATTTTGGTGCTCATTTGTAAATAAAGTAAAAAATAAATTAATAAAATTAAAAATTATTTTTGTTATATCTATTGCTTCAGATTTTATGTAGGTGAATTTCAAATCTTAGACTCTTTTTCCTCATATTATTCAATTTCAAAAGTATCAAATTTAGAAAGCAGCCGTTTGGATCACTGCATAACATACCGAATCGCTACTGACGTCCACTATCGTTAACATCCTTCTTTCCGACCGAGGATACCGCTTGGCCATCTTCATTCAAATGATTTTCTGAATGTGCATGCATTCAACCACTTTCTTGAGCTTTATTAGGCGGTATAATCATGTTTTTCTTTCCTACAACTGACCAAATCGATCCAATGTTGTAATCTATGTGTTGTACGCGAGTTCATATCTATTCAAGGTGTAATTTTATCATTTTTGTTCGGTTTTATTCTAGTAATTATTTCGTGTGCTTTACCAAATGATTCCTTTAATGTATTTACACTTGGGTTTCGCATGACCTCTTCCATGTACGTGAATTGTCTGTTTGTTCTCGGTTTAGAGTGTTTTCATGCTTATCGATGTAAATATCGATTTATTGTTGGATTTTTTGCCGATCGATAGCGTCCTACCATACGGTAGGGCATATGTCGTCGTGTCTTTCCGCGCGTGTCGTGTTTTTTTCTTATTCTGTGTTAAATTGTGAATGTGCAAGTTTTTATAAGTTTTAGAATGAAAATAGTTACAGTAATACGGTAATAAAGATAGGGCTGTAAGAGTCTTCGAGGTAGTTTGTTTATCTATTCATCGAGGGCAGTGGTGTCATCCCAAGAAAGCACAACACATTCGAAAGAATGAAAGCCTAATGCTCAGTGAGCATCTGAGACACCTAAAAGTGAAGCATACGGCTTTATCATAAGCCTACCCCGCTTAGCTGACTCTCTGACAGAGAGAGCAAGAAAATCGTGAAGCAGAATCGAACAGATGATAGAAATGAGACATGACATAAGAAGGTAACTGCTGCTGCAAACGGAAATACTGCTCGGTTCAAAGTGTGAATAAGGCAAAGAGGGTTGATAGTCTCTCCCGGATAAGTACAGTACTAACTCATATGTGTCACTAGTAAAAAGGAAATATAACATTTACAATATAGCTATGGATTTGTTGAGGGTTACTGACAGTAAAAGATTTTGTAAAAAAAAATTCACGTCATAACTTCAATTGGCGGAAACGCAAAGCAGAAGTAACTGTCGATTCTTCTCACTAAAATTACTTCCATTAAAAAATCGTTCCCCATCGTTAACATTTATTCTGAAGATACAGAAAAACTTAGAGAAGAGGAGGCTTATCAGTGATGGTTCCATGAGTATAAACATCACAGAGCCAGATAAATATTCAGAGCAAAGGATAAAATTTACGGCTCTCAACCTATCCAATTTTGAGATAAGTCCCGAGTTCCACTTCTATTACTAATTGTATAGGCGGTTTAATGGTCTGAATGCATATGTAGCCTATGCAATGACTTGACCAAGTGTCCAAGTCAGTAGCTTTATATTCCCAAACAAGCCAACCCGTAAGGATGGCAGGCTCGCTCGGCCTGGGAGGGCACCGATCCGGGAACCCATCCCCAATCATGCCAGTAGTAGTGGGCCGTGCCCTTAGCGAGCAAAATGTTCAAAAGGAACTTTTTAAAGAAATAACCCCTGAGGATATGTCAGGTTGCAATTTCATGGATCATTTTCCCATATTTTTGCGGAAGACGCAACGGTTTGAAAGAAGTCCTATTCCTAAACATCGAGTTTATGGTGAACCAATAGGCAATATTCTCAATTTACCATTGGTATTATTTTTCTTGAGTTCGAAATGACTCGGGCAAACATCGTCAATTATTCTTCATTCATCAATTTCGCACAACATGGAGTCCTGACTGCAAGCATGCAATAAGTATGAATATACTATTACCTGCGTAAGTGTCGCAGACGCGCTTTCCGATCAGGGCACGTTCCTATCTTAGCTTAGGAAACCGAAGTTGGTGAGATGTTGTGAGAAAACCGAAGTTGGTGAGATGTTGACCTCACGTGCGATGTTGGAATAGAAGAACCGTCGGCCAGTATGGCATCGGCATCGTGAGGGAGTGCAGGGAAGGATGCGAGTAACTACTCTTCTGACCACACTATCACCAATCCCCTTGTTTGAGTAGGATTACTCCACGAAAAGGTCATTATGTTTGCGGGTTTTGTAAATTTGTAGTACAGCGACCTCTGTAATAGCCATGCAATCAACAAAACAAATAAGTCACGTAGTCGTATTCAGGGCAGCGTTTTTTTTTTATCAATCCTGTTTAGTCACTGTATATTTATGTGCTACATTTTCCTCCAAGACGTCTTTAGTGATTTTCATCTGATCGCAGAAGTCGCAATCACTTCTGACATCGCATGCACCACAGCAAAAGTTCTTGCGCAGTACTACAGTAGCGCTCAAAAGTCTTCGGTGAAATGGTTCTTCAGCAGTGCTTTTCAGTCGTAACTAATTTCCTACCGGATTTAATCATGCGGAATTTCGATATGTGTAGCATTGATGTATTGTGACTATATACCACTATTAACGTGCAATCTGGTCATGTTCCAGATATTCCAAAGAGCATGAACCAAGATCGACTGAAAATACAGATGATGGCCCTTCTAGGATCTCTTTCCTTTTCGTCATGTCTAAAGCGTACGAGCGGTGATGCCGAACACAATAGATGAGAAAAACGCATTAAGGTGCGAGTAAGTGCAGACGTCAACAACTTTAGTTCTAGCCAAATCTGCTATCGCTACAAACACTTGCTCTACCTGTGGATATTGCAGCTTCGCCGTCAAATAGTGTTGGGCAGGGTGAAATATGCTCTAGTTAAACGTATCTAAATTTCGCGCGATTTGGTCTACTATGAAAAAAGTTATGAAAGAAAAAGCGTCAAAGCAATTGACCGAAGACTTTTGAGCGCTACTGTAAATTCAAGATAGATCAGAACACAACGGATCATCGGTTCATTTAAACGAGATTATTGACACTCATTTTGACAATAGTGGCAGTGAGAAAGGATGGTTCTTTGTATTGTGTTCTTGCTTTTGTTCTGTTTATTTAACGTTTACTGCTTTCATGCTGCTTGTTTAGTGTTTACTAAACTTGCTTCTTTTAATCATGCCAGTGCCAATTGTCAAGCCTAATCACCTTTTAGGTTTTGAGCAATGGATTGGCTACATAAGCACTATGGGCCTTTTACGTATTACAGTTCACATAGATCTGACTGAGGTGGTTTTGTGTGGTTGCATTTCTGCCACCTGTCGTGAGTGTTTCTATTATATTAATCTCATTTTGATAGCATTTTCTCTTTGTTTTCTCAGGATTTCTTTTGCGTTGTATTGTATACTTCGCTCTTGTAGTTAGTTTTACCAGCTTTTGCGCAATTTTTTTGGTTAACTTTTTCCTGTATTGTTCGGACTACCGATTAGTTGCCTGCTGCTTGTAGCTATTGATTCAATGGACTTAATATTGGATTGATCAAAGATCAAATAAAATGCCGTCAAAACGGCAGCGTTCTAAGAAGGCTTCGTCGAAATGGTCTCAACCACTATCTGCCTCGGGTAGCGGAATTAGCACCCAAACAACTAGTCCAGAGGCAGAAAATTTCCACAGCTAGTCGGCTATTCAACGAACTAAAAACATTATGGAACTGGATCATGAACCAGCTTTTGAAAACATGCTTATTGCTCACCCGGAGAAGATTCCCTTGAAACTCTCCGATCTCCTCGGGAGCGATAAAGTCATCTCAGATTTAGAGGAAGGGCTGGAAAGTCTCCGTCCATCGGCACGTCAGATGGATCTCGAGGGAGGACAAAGTTGCTCAAGTTCTAAGTGCCGTAGATGTGGAGTGCCATCCGGTTGAGACATATCGCATGGGTAAACCGAATCTCAAACACCCTCGCCTGGTGGAAAAGGTCCTGCTTGTATATCTCAATGGCGTTGCGTACTCACCAATCCACGTCTTCTCCGACATGAGTAGCCGAAGTTTTTCATACGCCGGAGCATGACTGAGTATGAGAGGAAACGGGAATATGAGCTGCGTCAAGAAGCTCGTGAACGTAATAAGGGTATGGCGTTTGCGATCGGGTTGCCTATCATATGCAACTCAAGCGCACAGCTAAATTGCAGACGACAGACGTTCGAAAAACTTCTAATGTCGCAGTAATTCTGTCCTTGCTTTCACTTAATGGACGCCCATAGACATTGTAATAAGATGGATCATTTACATGCCCTCGTGAACCAAAAATATCATAATTTGGTATTTGTAACTTAGAGCATCGACGATTCCGAGACTGTAGCTGCTTTCCTTTATTTGCTCTACCGTTTGAATCGTGAAGAAGGTAGAGGTAGAGTATGCTCTTTGATTCACGGTCAGCTCTTCTTTCATCCCTTCATCATTATCCTCGTTTACCGCACAACAAACTCAAAGAGAAGTGAGGAATGAAAAACTGATCGAATTGCCTTGTGAAAATGTTTTTAACATATAGGTGTTTCTAGGAGATTCGAAACGAGCTAATAGAATGGGTAAACCTGCATGCACGGAATCATTTTCATATACTTTTCTGGAATTTTTAGGAAGTGGGCTTGGAGCAGCATCTCTCTGTACCAACCCGTGGCGGCAATACCATCGATCTAATCTTATCCACCGTTTCCAATGTACGTAACATCTCGATAGCATCGCCATGGCAAATTCTAGAACTGCCCCATTGTTTTAAACGTGATGGAAGAGTTCAGAATGGCCAGCTACGTCCCATTTCTTGATTTTCTGAGCGTTGACTAGAATACCCTCAATGATTACTTTTTTAGCATTTACTGGCTAGTACTGTCCGCAAATACACTTCCGTTGATGATGTTTGTCGGAGGTTCTGCTGAACAGTTTATGATGCCCATATGCAAAATTTCATATGAGCTTCATGATTCAGAAGGAAAGATTATTCCGAGACTAACACTGTCCGCTGAGTTCACCTGTCTATCGAGAAGTATGCTCTGGTATTGACCGTAATTCGAAGAAGTTCTTAGCTGCTTTCGACTATTTCCTCGGAAATTCTACCTTCGCATCGAATTTAAATTTAAGTCATACTTGCCCATCCTAATCAGAATCACATTTTCATCGGAAACAGATCGATAATAGGAATGGTAATGGCGAAAACTGCGGAAACTACTTTTTTACGTAATGGCGGGAGTCCGAAGCCTCCATTACCCGACTTAGGACCTCAAACAAGTGCACTGTTCATGAGTGGTGGGAGGAAGTAAAATCTACTGCTGGAGCTGCTATTTTCTTCTCAAGGTGAGGAAAGTTCCGGGCGACTACATGTTTTTCAGAACGAAGATTCCATAGTACATTGCATACAGACAATCATTTCTGATTGTTGATCGGCTACGTCCCTAATATACAACAAAAATGCTGTCCCTCCTACTGAGCTTAACTTCTATTGGGTTCTTTCGGCATGAAACAGCGCAGCAATTCAACGTCGGTCTGATTATTGTAGAGACGATATGCCATCTCCTGCAAGGTCGCCTTCTTTGGAGGACAATCCAACTAAGCAATACATATTCCTCTGCCCCCTCCTACCTTCAGGCGTCATTCATTGTTTCGTTCAGCAAGGGGAAAACTCTGAATATTTGCTGAAAAAGGAGAAGTGGCACAGCGCAAGTCGAAGATTACTGACTATTGACTGACGCAGATCACACAAAAATCGAATGCGAGCAAACTTTTGCAGTGCTCAAAATCAATGCAGCCTCACACAAACGATGAGCAGAAAAAACGCTGCCATGAAAAAAAACATTAACAAAAAAACAAAAAAAACATCAAGAAAAACATCTGCATCGGTCTCCATCCAGTCGCACGATCGCATTAATATAATATTATAGATGATGATATTCATAACAAATTTTTGAAAATAAAGGGAGAAACAAATCAAAGAAATATTCAACTTCCGTCTCGCACGTGCCCCAGACGGAAGTCGAACCTTACCATACTCTCTCTCCGTGCTCATCAGTAGGGTAAGGGAGAACAAAGCTTTTGATGACGTTATATATAATAAATAGATAAATTGAGAACTGCTCGAGGGCATAAGAAATGCAAAGGAGATTAGAAATCAAAATACAAGCAACCATAATAAAAAAAAGTATGCCGGAGTAACAGGTATAAGCACCAATAAAACGAAGTGTTTCAACTAAACGCACCAATCAAGGAATGAAATAGGTACATAAAGGTACTATTACCTAGAAAGAGGAAAAAAGGTGATATATCCTGAAAACAGTGCTTTAACAACGTGTTTGCGCTCCATTGCGCTCCATTTGCATCTACTCCCTGCTTCGTTTGGGCTGCTTTCATAGTCCGCCGGCCAGCCGGAAGCCGACGTAGCCGGCCGGATGTGGTGCTAGCTATGGGCACCGACGAGGACGGTCCTGAGCAGATCGGGACCGGTCGGCGCGATCGCGTCGCGCCCATGCCTTCGAAGATCGGGACCACGGTGGCACCCACGACCAGCACCACCTCCGGCCCGCGCGCTCGCTCGTCGGCTCTCCCGCTCGCTCGCCGGCCAGCTGGAGACTGTGAAAGCAGACATACCGCTCCGATGGAAACGCAGATGACGGAACTTTGCCCTTTACATCGTTACCACTTGCTTTCTATTTTTCTTCAATTATTACCAATGTAAAACTGTTTAATGTTTGTGTAAAGCGTTCTTCGTATTCGTTTGAAATGTAGTTCATCTAAAAATACTGTAATCAGTGCTTAAAGGCACGGTTCACGATAAAATGGTTCCGGAGCTTTTCACATGATACGAATTCAAAGCCACATTTGAAACCATATGTGTCGAAATCAGGTCAGGTCAAACGTTGAGGTGTTGAGGCGAGAGGATCCCTGAACTCTTGAGTTCTTGACGTGGCGTGAGGTGGAGTTTTTTTTGTGCGCGTGACCTTTGATTGGCGTAAATTATCGTTGGCGCCAAAGATGTTTTGGCGGGAACAGAAGCTATAAAAACCCAATTCACCAAATTTGACAGACCTACGAATTCGCCAGAAAAGGGGTCTTCTACGCCCCAGCACGCTTTTCTTTCTATTTTTTGGGTGTATTTTAGGTATTCGCGTGTTCGCCAGTGTGACTTTGAATGTTTTTTGTATTGTTTGTGGCCGTTCGTAACCTTGTTTTTTGTATATTTGCCCAATAAACAACTTTGGTGCTTAATGTTCGTCCATTGTGCTCGGTCGCAAACCGCAGTAGATGCTACTTGCATAACTGTGGATAGGGCACAGTAAGGGGAAGCACGGGAAGCCCCTCCTCCTGTAGGCTGACTATAATATTTGACTATATTCATACTATTCAACTGTTATTCCAATCTGTTCTGCTCAAGTTATTTATTCTGTGCCGTCGTCGAAAGGATCAGGTAAGTATTTCATGTATTTCGGTTATCTCGTTATAACGAAAATAAAATTTTTTCAGTCGCGTATAGTTTGTTTTTTTTTCCTGGGATGTGCATGATAGCATTCTTGAACTTTCTCATAAGTTTATTGATGTTTGTAAGATATTTTGAGTAAAATATTGCATGTAAACATTTATTATTTCAGAAACCCTATGATTGGGTATGTACAATAAATGTCTTACAAATTCAAAAGCATATAGTGCAGAGGGATAAGGTAGCAGAGCATGACAGTACAGAAAAAGCCTGGTGAAGTTTCACTAATACTACTTCCTTGTACTACCGTACGGGGTATAAAAGCACACATTACTTGATAGAGGGATCAAGAAGAATTCTGTTGTAGGGATGAGAGCTGAATTAAGTGAAGAAAAAAGTGATGAAAAGGTGAAAATGTTTTCAAATGGCATAAAACTGCCTGGGTGGGCAGCATCGATTCGAATGACGAGCGGCCCAATATCTAATTTGACTGAGTGACCCATGGTCAACGACCTGCTCCAAAACTACTATTCTTACTGCTTATCAATAAAGGTAGAACTGCTTAGGGAGGACGTCGTAGGTCTGTTTTGAAGTCTTTCCATTCAATGTCGAGGAACAATAACACAAGAAGCTCTCATATGGATTAATCTCCTGAAAATCCTAATGACGGTGTTCATTTCGAGATCATGGTGCTGGTTAGTACGGCCATAACGTCTGCATTCAAGGAGACAGGCTTAACGGAGGAATAGACCGTTATCATCTCCTCTTGAGGTCAACCTCTTGATACACTATTTCTCTTCATCACCACATCGTTGATGCATAAATATCAGTGAGTTAGTCTTCAGCCCCAGGACCTCCTCTACTATCTCCTCAAAGTGAGAGTTGATGAAGACAGTGCAGCAATTCTTCACAAACAAACACAACCGCATGGCATTCCTACAATGCATTCAGTTGAATAGCTATTACTTTGGTCACTGTTACTGAATTATCGTGGTTTCTAGACAGTAATGATGTGGTAGTTACTTCAAATCACTGAATTCCACTATTAATATAAAGAAGAGTAACAGCGCGAACACAAGAAGGATAGAAATGATGAGTTAAATGCACCTTCTTTTTGGGATAACGTAATGTTTTATAAGGTTGTGCGCGCATTGTGTAATTACACAATTGACTACACACAGTACTACGGCTTAGAAAAAACATTATGAGCTGATTTGGAAGGTAGAAATGGATAAAACAAGCAAGAATAATCTTAGTATAAGCCTTTTTTACTTGTTTTTCAACTTTATATAAAGATTATATGGGTCCATGTTGTTGGTTTGATAATATGTGTTAGGATTAAAGTATTTAATATGTGTAAGTAAATAAGTAGCAATTATATTAGTTAAAGCTTGTACTTTTATAAATCTAATTATTCTAATTATTACATAATTTTGAATATATTAATGGATCAGTTTTTCAATGTGCTAATAGTATATGTATGTTTTTTGTATTGTAATGTAAATTTATATATTCTGACCTATTGATCAATTACTATGGTGATTTTTATATCTTTAAAACTCCATGTACACATTATTATAATATTTTAGTACTATTACATATATAGATTTCACTTCAATAAATTTTATTTTATAAATAGTATAGTGTATCGTTTAATGTAATGTTAATGAATACAAATGTTATGTTGTAGTGTTGTAATCTCTATAAGTTAGTTTGGCTTCCTTAAAAATCTTGTGTAATGTAACCCTTTTTTCTATTTTTTCTTTCCTTTTTCTTTCTTTCTTTCTTTCTTTCTTTCTTTCTTTCTTTCTTTCTTTCTT
>UZAF01018059.1:0-37687 GCA_900617895.1 Haemonchus placei | reverse complement strand
TACATACATACAGACATACCAAACTTGTGGATTATATATAGTAAGGATAAGGTTTTCTTTTTTGGCTACCGTTTACGCAGTTTTATCGTTTACTGTGCGGACATTCGACGCCATGAATGAAACAAGTGGGTTAAAACGGCTATTTCTGACAAAATCATTTTCATCCTTTTTTGGCTTTCAGAAGGCCATTCAGCGGAAATGGACCATAGTTCTATACTCAGTGCTCATGTCTCTATACCATCCAAAAACCATTTTCAAAAAATGTCCCACGCCCTGAAAGAAATTCCTTGTAAAAGGTCCAGCGCACATCTCGCCCTAACGCTTCACAACCTGAACGAAGAAAGGTCGAAGATGAATTTCGATTTTGTCAACCGGCTGCGATATCATGAAATCTTCTTATGTTACGCGCATACAAATATTTAGTGTCTTTATATAGTATTTCTATGAGATCTTGCAGGAAATCGGAAGATCGGAAGATCATTGACGAAAAGGGAAGAGCTCGTACCGAAAGCCTGCGTTCCTACTCTTGTTGTCACAGAATCAATGTATAGCAGTGGCGAAGATTCAAATCTTTCACGAAGAGACTGTGTTTCATTTCAAAATATCATGGATTTGGAGAGGAGCAGAGGCAAAGATTGAAGAGCTGACACTGAAATCCTGAGTCCCATTTGAAGAGAGTCATAGAAATCGGAAGCAGCAGGGAAGAAAAGGGAAGAGCTCGTACCGAAAGCCTGCGTTCCTACTCTTGTTGTCACAGAATCAATGTATAGCAGTGGCGAAGATTCAAATCTTTCACGAAGAGTCTGTGTTTCTTTCCAAAATATCATGGATTTGGAGAGCAGCAGAGGCAAAGATTGAAGAGCTGACACTAAAATCCTGAGTTCCATGTGAAATATGTAATTGAAATTGGGAAGGTGAGGAAGAAAAGGGAAGTGGAGCTATTATTTGAAATCGGCATTCTTTTTCGGAACATCGTTGATTTGGAGAATATCAGAGACAAAGATTGAAGAGCTGACACTGAAACCCTGAGTTCCATTTAAAGAGAGTCATAGAAATCGGAAGCAGCAGGGAAGAAAAGGGAAGAGCTCGTACCGAAAGCCTGCGTTCCTACTCTTGTTGTCACAGAATCAATGTATAGCAGGGGCGAAGATTCAAATCTTTCACAAAGAGTCTGTGTTTCATTTCAAAATATCATGGATTTGGAGAGCAGCAGAGGCAAAGATTGAAGAGCTGACACTGAAATCTTGAGTCCCATTTGAAGAGAGTCATAGAAATCGGAAGATCATTGAAACATTGATTCTGTGACAACAAGAGTAGGAACGCAGGCTTTCGGTACGAGCTCTTCTCTTTNCTTCCGATTTCTATGACTCTCTTCAAATGGAACTCAGGATTTCATTGTCAGCTCTTCAATCTTTGCCTCTAGCGCTCTCCAAATCAGTGATATTTCAAAAAAGAATGCCGATTTCAAATGCCAGCTCCTCCTTCCCTTTGTCGGTAGAAATTTGGGCCATCGATATCTTCCGTAACACCCAGTAGTTTTTGATGGCACAGTACAAGATAATTTAGCGGCATCCGGTTTTTGACGAACAATTAAGCTAGCAGTCCAAAATAGTGCAAAGGTACTGGAGTAACTTGACAAACGGCGTAGAGAGATAAAAGTCTTCAAAAAAGCAGTCAAGGTGGGGGTTGAACGAGATTAACAGAGAAAAATTGGTGTGTAGCCGAGTGGTCCGTGCTGGAGTTGCGTATAGCTATTTTCACCTCTACTACTATACTATATTTTATTTTTCTTTTTATTATTCAGCTGCATTTTGAAGCTCAAGCCATTCAAGAGTTCGAAAACACGAAAATCGTTGACATAAGTAATTTTATTATTTATAATATGCACTTATAAGTGTGTTTTTGGTATTCTAAGTCCATTTATTTTTTGTGTATTCTATATCGAGGCACTCTCAATCGCAAGGTCGGTGACGTGTTCTTGCAACTGTCAAGAACATTCCCTGACCTCACTGGTAAAGAGTGTTTTTTCTGTACGTTTGGTTTTGAATAATTTCAACGTCCTTTGCTACGAATAACCCTCAGGTGAGCTGCGTGCAAGAAATTCCAGTTATTTCGTTATCTGCATTGCATGCTCTTCACAGGGTCATTGAAATATTCTTGTACAATGTCAAGAGCACTGTCTGACTTTTTTCTTTGAAGAATCGTGTTCAATTGAAACATAACATTAGCATGCAACCCCCTCCCACTTTTGGGAATGCTACCATGGTGAGTTTCTATCGAGAAACTTTCATGAGCCCCTCTTTTCCTTCTGAACATTTTCGATGATACTGTCATGGATATTTTATTGTTCAATGTGAGCATCATGTTCTTTATCTGTTTTGCACTTAAATATGGCTTTAAACTTCAATTTAGTACGTCTACATCGAGAAAATACTAGTGTGGTGAGTCTTTGAATAATAACTTTATTAATTCTGTCTTTTTGGTAATCATTATAATAAACACGTTTATACAATCTTGCTCAATGTAAGGAACATTATGTTTGTTGGTTTTGAGCGATTTTATTTCTTTTTACATTGATGTTGTATGTGTAACTCGCTGTGTTTGGGAAACGTCGCTAACAACAAACAGGATCGTGTCAACACATACAATAAAGAATAGGTAAAGAATGAAGAGTTAATATATGTAGTATATATTCGAATGAAACTCACCGGACCACTATCCCAATGAGCACAGCGAGTTACACATACAATATTAATGCGAAGGGATAAAGTAGCTCGACACAACTAAAGAACGTTCAAAACATTAAGGATGATTGCATCAAGGTATTCGCTTTGATGAACGAGTAAAAGAGACGAAAAGAATAGGGTTAACACTCAAGTATGAATCACAGCACCATTATTTCCTCGATATGCACGTGATAAATTCAATTGTAAAGCCATATAATTGTGAAAAGAGATAAATAAAAAGATACTATCATTGAACAACGAAATGTCTACGAATACCTAGCTGAACAATAAGAAAAACTGAACGATTTCGGAAGAAAAAGAGTAACATATGAAAATTTTCATTTGCGAGGGAGTGCATGCCTCCAACTTCACAGAGATCTTCGAATCAAGGCCAGATAGAATGCTTGACATTGAACAAGATCACACCGATTACCCAGTATGAAGAACGTGCAAAATGGACAAGGTATTAATAATGAACTATTAATTATACATTAGCATGCATGGAGTTTCGGGGAGTAAAAAAGAATTGCATACAATAATTAATTCAAAACAACTCAGTAATCCCTAATACGATCTCGGAGTATTCTTCACATTCAAAACTTTCAAACATTGTGTGAATAAAAAATAAGAGCTAATCATAACAAGTGGACCAAAATGTCGTGCAAAAAACTACTACATGAATGCAATTACATAACAATTTTACCCGATACACGAACCAATCGCTGCGAAAGGTCATTTTCAGCCAAATAGCAGTAAATAGTTAATAGCTAATAGCAGCACTAGAATAGGAATAGGGGTATATTAATAGGGGCAGGGCGATCAGCTATTGATTTTTCAACAAAGTTGCTCCAGTGCGAACAGCGGGGCCCGACAATTAGTTTTCATGGTTGGCCGGACGGGTGGTGTGCAATTCACAAGATACACTTTTCTACCCCCTATTGTAACTAATCAAGCCTTTTTTGGCCTGACATCGCCAGATATGGTATTTGGGCGTCTCGAGCCTTTTCCTCGTGAACTGCGCCTTTAAGCAAATATGTATGTTTATGTTGAAGACACCCTCCATACCTTAGACCTGCTTTTGTTGATAACCTTTCTGAGAAGGTGTGAGGTTTTTACGCATCATGTCTACAACTCAAGCCTTGCAAATGGCAGCATAAACCATAAAAAAGGGAGGGAGGGGGTGGGGGAGAGGGTTTTGCATACCTCTTGGAAAATGTAGCCCTCCATACACATTAGTACATTATGTGACAACGTTTGCGTTCTGTTTCTCCGTTTTTTTTTTGTCAAAATGACGGTTTTTTTGGTAAAAAATCATGAAAGTGTTGTGTATAGGAATGAACTGATATGAATTCTTATCGTAAACACCTATTCTATATAAGCCTAACTCGAGTAGGGTTAGACACTTCTTCATCTTCTTTTTGCTTGTATCGTCACGACAGCAATGAACCGGTCGTCTTCCTTGAGTGAAGGACACAAAAACTGGCGATCAAGGAGCCGAAGAATGGATCAACTACAGCTGATGACACTCTTCAAGGACCTGCTCGAAGAACAGCGAAGGCCAGAACACAGAACTGGTTCAGATGCTCTTGCACCGTGTGGAAGATGGAGCTGGTGACCGAACCAGGACTGAAAAAGTTCAAACGCCGAACGTAATGGCCGCATTGAGTAACCGGATCGAAAAGTTTGTGTTCAATGCCGACTTGGAGATGGGATTCTCCAGATGGTACTCAAGGTACAAAGAAGTGTTCACAGAAGGTGAGCGACAACTTTCTGAAGCGGCAAGAGTGAGAGTTCTCTGTGAAAAACTTGATAATGTTACTTTTGAGAAGTACCAGCGACACGTGTTACCAAGGAACGTGTCAGACATCGGCTTTCAAGAAACTGCTGACTATCTGAGCCACTTGTTCGACTTCAAATTATCCGAGTCCCCAACCAAATACCAATGTTTGAAGCTTGAGAAGAACGACAACGAAGACTACCTTGCCTGTACAGGTAGAGTGAACGAATTTTGTGAGAAAGCAAAACTTCATGACTTAGATTCGGAGGGTATCAAGTACTTGCTCTGGATATTCGGTCTGGAGTCTCAGTCAGAAGCAGAAATTCGGCAACGGCTCATCGCAATATTCGACAGCGAGTATAAAGCAGGTCGGGAAATTTCTTTACATGAGTTGTACAAGGGATGCGAAAATTTTCTGAATCTCAAAAGAGATTGTGAGACTATCGCCGGAGATGTCAAGGCCGTCCAAGCAACTGTGAAAGAATATCAAGAGCTCATTGTCTATTGGAACTGTGAAGAAAAGCACTACGCAAGAGAATGTAAAAAAGAAGTTGTGGTCTACAAAAAGTGCAAGACAAGTGGCTACACATGTTCGGTGTCTAAAGATTTCAAATAAGTCGTGAAAAGGTTAGCACTGCAAGGATGTGCTTCGAGGCAGTTGTGAACAAACATTCAGTTGATTTCCTGCTGGATACGGAATCAGACATAAAGTTACTAAATGAAGATGTTTGGAAGAAAATGGGATCTCCGAAGCTGGAAAAGACAAACATCTCTGTGAAAAATGCCGGTGATCGCATGAAAATCCGAGGAAAGCTAAAGTGTGCAATTGAAATGAAAGGCAGAAAAAGTGTAGAACACGCTTACGTGACGCCATATCACTCGTTAATGGGACTCGAGTGGATATAAAGCAACGAAGAGATGCAGCATCACTTGGAAGTGATGGTTGCAGAGATCGAAACAAAACGAAACTCCTACGTGGAAAAAGAGCTAAAGGAAAAGTATCCTGACGTATTCAGCGAAGGTCTTGGACTCTGTACGGAAGAGAAAGCAGACATTATACTCCTACCCAATACCCGCCCCCTGTTCCGTTGTAGTCGTCCCGTTGCCTACGCTGCCCTAGAATCCGTCCAAAACAATTTCAACAGACTTCAAGGAATGGGTGTTATCACTCCGGTGAGCCATAGCGAATGGGTTGCCCCAATCGTAAGTGTCAAGAAACCAAATGGAAAAATCAGAGTATGCCCTGACTTTTCGATTGCGCCCTACGGTCCTTCGGTTATCCCCTCCCCACCCCCGAAGACATTTTTGCATCCCTGAATCGAGGAACCATTTTTTCCGAATAGACCTCTCTGATGCTACCTCCAGATAGAGCTATCAGAAGAATATAAGGAGGCAAGCAGCTACGCGCATTCTTAGGAATGGTGGCATATTACTCAGCGTTTATGCCGTCCATGATAAGTTTACGTGGACCGTTAGACGCATTACTGGAAAAGGACGTAAAGTGGAAGTGGACGTCTATGCAACAAGATGCATTTGAGAACTTGAAATCAGCACTGTCCAGCGATCTAAACATTGCTCACTACGACCCCAAGAAGAAGATCGTTATAACCGCAGATGCATGGGAGTACGGAATTGTATGCGTGATCTCGCACAGATATGCTAATGGTACTGAAAAACCGACAGCCAACGCTTCTCGTTCGCTTTCTGATGCGGAAAGGAACTATTCATAAATTTAGAAAGAAGCACTTGGATTGTTCTTACTGCTAACAGACCACAAATACAATGGAATTCCTTTCTTGTCACTGAATATCGCTGCTGGCGATATTCAGTGACAAGAAAGGAATTCATCATCATCATAAGGCTGAAGAAAATAGCCCGAAGCTATGTGTACTGGCCTAATATCGACAAGGATTGCGAAACCGTCGTACGCAGCTGCTCCAGGGAAAACGCGAAAAACCCTATCCAAGCGACGCTGGAACTTTGGCCAAGAGTTACGTATGCATGGCAAAGAATTCATGTGGAATTCGCCGGACAAATGGATAGACGCTATTACCTTGTCGTGGTCGACGCGTTCAGCAAGTGGCCGGAAGTGAGGGAAATGACCACCATCTCTGTGACTCGAACAGTAAATGAACTCAAGAAACTGTTTGCGAGATACGGTTTGCCGCAATCAATCGTGAGCGATAATGGAGGTCAATTTCAATCAGAGCTCATCAAGAAGATGTGTGATGAGGGAGGAATTGTACACGTAACAACAGCCCCTTTCCATCATCTATCAAATGGACAATCAGAAAGCTTCGTCGATGCGCTGAAACGAGGTATCAACAAACTCAGAGGGGAGGGAAGACCGTCCGAAGATATGGTGAATACTATTATTCAAGCCTATAGGACCACACCAAACAGCTGTTTAAAAGAGAAGACTCCGGCAGAACTGTTTCTCGGAAGAAAAATTCGTACTCGACTAAGCATGCTGATGCCAATGCCGGTAAGCACAGATGATCACTTCGCAGAACAAGGGCGAGAGTACATGAAACAGCAGTTTGACAGAAGACATTATGCGATTAAAAGGAACTTTTCCATTGGAGAAGCCGTTTATGCTCGACAATGGAAATCATCAAAATTCGTCTGGGAAAAGGGCACAATCAAGAGGTGCCTCGGATCAGTAAATTACGAAGTGGATGTGAATGGAAAACTGGTTAAGAAACACGTGAATCAGCTCAAACGTCGTCATCTAGACAAACCGACAAGTAGCGGAAGTTCGATGTTGAAAACGCTACTGGATATATATGGTCTTCGCGACGATCAGCAGATACCTACAGAGAATTCACTACCGTTAAGAAGACCAACACGAACGAGAAGATCTTTTGAGAGATATGGGATATCCTATCCTAAATTGTAACCTAGTAGAAGCAAAGTATTTTTTTACTGGGGGAGGTGTTGTGTATAGGAATGAATTGATATGAACTCTTATCGTAAACACCTACTCTATGTATATAAGCGTAACTCGAGTAGGGTTAGACACTTCTTCATCTTCTTCTTCTTTTTGATTGTATTGTCACAACTACAATAAACCGGTCGTCTTTCTGGAGTGTAAGGACACAACAGAAAAAAAGGCAAGAAAGTACGTAACTTTCGTAAGTGTTATGGAGAGCACCGAGAACGACCGCGAAATACTGGTTGGCGGTAAAACCAAGTTCACGAAATTATGTATTTGTCGATTACAGGACACAATGGCAAAACGGAACACTGTTATTGGTACGCCGTTTTGGATGGCCCCTGAAGTGATTGAAGAGATTGGTTATGACACGAAAGCTGACATTTGGTCACTGGGTATTACTGCAATTGAGATGGCTGAAGGTCGGCCACCGTATGCGGATATTCATCCCATGAGGGTATCTAGCTTTCTCTTCGCTACTAAAATGTAGTACTTTTAGATCGCTGAGGCTTGTAATTCGTAGACTATCAAATTGTAGGCGATTTTCATGATTCCAACTAAACCTCCTCCGACGTTTAAAAAGCCGGATGAGTGGAGCGATGAATTCAACGACTTCATCAGGCAGTGCTTAGTGAAGAAACCTGATGATCGGAAAACTGCTTCGCAACTAGTCGAGGTAT
Source organism: Haemonchus placei (assembly GCA_900617895.1). NCBI lineage: Eukaryota > Metazoa > Nematoda > Chromadorea > Rhabditida > Trichostrongylidae > Haemonchus > Haemonchus placei. The sequence goes on along the minus strand of UZAF01018059.1, from coordinate 29,569 downwards.
TTGTTGTTCATAATAACTTCCGTAGCACTAACGTCTCTTTACCGTCGTCCTTTGACAGAATTTTGAATACTGACCAGGGAACGATACTTGGTCGCCGTGGCCATTCGAGATTAAATGTATACCGGCTTAGAATGCTGTGTCTCAAATCTGTGTTCAAAATCTGTTAGAAGATTCTGGGAAGAAAGTTACGGGACCAATGCCGTGTTATACCATTGTACCGAACGGATCACCGAGCAGAGCAAGGCCGTAACTGTGCAACGGTTATGCAGCCGGTAGGATGGTGGACTGGTAGGCGTGACGTCATGGTTCGGTACCTTGATGCTTGCACTAGTTTTGCTTTTTCATGAAACACGTCCTAAACGCTCGCAAAGGCTCTATGTTGGGGATCCATAGAACTCCTTCACAATTCTGAGGCACTGAAAGGGAATTGGATTGATGCATATATTTTTGCTCGGTGTTTGGCCCTTCCGTATTTCTTTTTCATGGATATTGGTATTTCGTCATCACGTGTGCGTGACGTGTGCGTGATACGTTTCCACCACACTAGCTATCGCTCGTACACCCTGATTTGAAGGTCACAATGCCGCACAATTTTCGCAAGTTCAACACTGACGATGAGGTCAGAAAGGCACTCGACGATTTCTTCAAGTCGCAGCCTCTGTCCTTCTGGAAGGATGAAATCGACAAACTGTCTGAGCGTTTTCGTCGGATGCAGTGCAGTGGATGGTTATCGTGCATACCTCTAATCTTTAGGCTTATTCGCTATTGAGATATTTACAAAAAAAGGAGAACAAACTTATGCATCAACTTACCATTACAAGGAAAGTTTTTTTTGCCTTTCACCGGCTGAATAAGGGTGGAGCCCATTCGAGCAGCAGGAGAATTCTAAACATTCGCGTAAAATGGGCTTCAGAGGCTTCAAGGAGAAAAGTTCAGATTGATTCATCTGATCAAACACTCTTCAACATGTTAACAGCGAAATGTTCTAGCCGAAGGTGGTGCCATGGTATTTGAGGGAAGTAATAAAAAGCTTTCCAGCCACACATTGCAATGCTGTGAGAACAAGCTCGTTACCTACTGTGGGGAAGACGAGTCTGTGAAAGACGATCACAATGATCCTCTGGACGCCTGAAGATTAAAGCGTTCAGGTTCCAAAATGAAAGCTACAGTGCGTTTCATAATTATAAGGTCTCCCTCAAATTTTGCACTTTCAAGGAAAGCAATCATTAAGGATTTTTCTAGCATCATGAACGGATTCCCCAGCACGAATAACCTAGGTATCCGTTTTCTAGCCGCAGCTGCATTTTTCTGAACTTTTTTAGAACAGTTTATCGGTTTTTGCACCGTTTCATAATTATAAGGTCACCCCGAGAAAGTGAACAATTATTAACGAAAGAGAGGAAATTTCGTGTTTGAAGATACTTGTAAAGGTAAGCATGTGTAGCAAAGGCATTTCTAAACCTTCCTGTCAACATGGCTTGTGGTCATCTGCTTTCCTCTGATGAGAAGGCTCATCGTGAAGGTGGGCTCCGTACTCGAGCCATTTCCAGGCAAATAGAGAGATTCCCTTGGTCCATCCGGAGATTTCTAGGGAGTCCTCATGTCGTTAGATATAACACCGACTGTGGACACCCATGAAAGATTACTACCCGTGAAGAGCGGAAAATTCTGAGGACTGTTTCCAACAGTACGTCCTCCTTGAACCAGATCCGATCGGAATTGAACCTCTCTGTGTTGAAAACTACAGTCTGGAGAGCAGTGAGAAGATGCGAGAACATCACCAGGCAAGCAATGGAGGAGGTGCCACGAATCACCGGTCGCCACAGAGAGGCTCGACTCGGATTTGCAAAGATGGACCTATGGAGCGATTGGGCAAAGGTAGCATCTGCATCAAAATTTCACCATAGAGCTGAATAATTCCTATTCAGGTCTTCTTTTCGGATGAAAAGAAATTCAATCTAGACGGTCCTGACGGAAACAAGCGGTACTGACGCGACTTGAGAAAGGAACCAGTCTACTTCAGCCGTCACAGTTTCGGTGGAGGAAGTGTATGGTGTGGGGTGCATTCTGCAATGATGTCGTGCTGGATCTACCTGTCGTGAGCTGCAGTGTGTATTGCAAGGATTACCAGAACGTCTTGGAGCATCATCTAGTACCCTTTTTTGCCATCGCCGTCACCTCAACTAAGTCTTTCAACAAGACAACGCCTCCATTCATGTGAGCCGTACAACGGATGAGTGGCTGCAATGCCAATAAATAAGCATCCTGCCATGGCCAGCCTGCAGTCCAGATCTCAATCCGATGGAACATATCTGGGGCATAATAGTTAGACAGGTTTATGCGAATAACCGTCAGTTCCAGGGCACAGAAGAGCTGAAGCGGGCAGTTATCGAAGCATGGAGAGCAATCGATGAGGAACGTCTTCAAAACCTAGTTTCTAATATGCCACGCAGGCTCTTTGATATTGCTCTTAAACAAGGAGGAGCTATAGATTATTAAATGTTGTACATATGCCATTAACATTGATAAATCATTTACTTTCTCAGGGTGACCTTATAATTATGAAACGGTGGAAAAGCCGACACTATCTTTAAAAAATTCGTAAAAAATTTGAGGTGAAGGATATTGCGACCAAAATTTGAGTGCGGAGTGGAGGTACATTGTGACGAGGAATCTACCAGTGTTTGCCAAAAATTTCCATTCCGGCTGCTTTCTCGAGAATCGCAAAAATCTGGGGTGACCTTATAATTATGAAACGCACTGTAGTAGAAGAGTCCATAATATTCTATAGCTCGAGTGTTAAAAAGAGCCGCACTTCCTCGTACATGAAAAATGCGTTTCGTGTCATCAAGACAGAGTGCGGCCTACTCTAAGGGAAATGCTAGAATCATTATCTTCGAATTAGTCTATTAGCGACAACTTACGCTGTCTTATTTGGTTGTAACCATCAGGCGCAAAAAAAGCGGACCGATCTATATACCTGTGGAGTAAGTTATGCCCGGATAAGTTGGAATGACAAGTATTAGGATAAGAATAAGTAAGGTAATAAAAATAATAGAGAGTTAATAGCACGACAGTCATTTCCACTGGATTTCGCTTCAAATCAACAATGAAGGTCCATAGGGGGCAAATTCAAAGCAAGTCATAGGTGAAATCATGGTTTGAGTACAGCTGTGGTAACATGCCCCACCGCATCACCACGTTTATCTCATGAAAGAGCTTCTGAGCTTCTTTTAAGGGCGTTTACCTCAGGAACCGGTGGATAATCATATCAAATGTATAATGTGCCCATGAATCGTTAAACTATTTTTCCACAGTATTTTTTCAACAGTGCCATTTACTTGTACCACCGCTTTGAAAGTGCGGACTGTATTCTTGGAATGCCGCATCCCTCCCAAGAGGGCTCTGGTCACGTGAGCCATTCGAGCGCCTTCTACCGTAAGTGCAGGGGCTGCCGAGAATTTCGAAACACCATCTTGACTTCTCATGGTATCTATTCGGTCAGTATGGTGAAAATTTTTTTATTGGATTGCTATTTCCCTATATCCTGAATTGTGAGTGAGCCCAAAAAACGTTTTGCAAGCGTTTAGGACGCATTTTATGGATAAGCAAAACGAGCGCATGCATAAAGAAGGCGAACCTTGGTTTCGTGCCTACTAATTCACCATCCTGCCAGCTGCGCATTCGTTGCAAAGGAGCGGTTTTGCTCGGCTCGGTGATCCATTCGGTACAGTGGTACAATACAGGGAGGCAATGGTCCCGTAGCTTTGTTCACAGAATCGTTTAGAAGATTTGGAACCCAAATTTCAGATCAACGTTCGAAACTACTACGGAGCAATGCATGTATCGTGAATGCCACTGCGACCAAGTATCTTTCCCTTAAGAGCAAAGGTCATTCGAATGAGAAGGCCAACAATTAATCGGTCCTTTTGGGTTGCAATTTGATTTTCACAGTGATAAAATCACTTGGTACGATTTAATATAGGCGTTGCTAATATCCTCAAACAGGGCTATTCATATATACATTAGGTTGTCTCGAAATTCGTACTGTGAGACGGCTGCTGAGGAACAGAAATAGGCAAAAGGGGCTAGAGCGGGGCTCCTTGGAGAGTGCGGTAGAATTTCACAGCCGGGTCCAGGATTTGAGCTGTGTCGTCTCCGAGACATATGGTCTAGCGTTGTTGTGGAACAGACATAGTTTGTCGAGTTTTGAAAAGGTTAGCTGGATTTTTCCTCTTGAGTTTCAGTTGACTGCGGTAGGCCTGTTCATAACCATAACGTTGGGAGGAAAGAGCACCCTGTGATTTACTTTGCGGACACCCTACCTGACACAACATGATCTGTTAGCCGGACAGACCTGATCTCACAGCTGGTTCAGCTCTTCTGATAGGTACACCCACCTGCTAGTTACATAAGTGACCACTTCTAATATCTACCGATAAAGATGCCCAAACAGTTCGTTCAGCGGGCGCGGGAGAGAAATTGGAGACAGTACTCCATTTCTTAGAAAGAGTCTCAACTCATGAGGAATCTATTTGTCAAACTTCAAAATTTTCCCGTAAAAGCGGAGACTTCTATCCTGTTCACCCATATTTAGGGCAGCTGAGTGTGATTGCAGTAGAGCGAGCCGTGTTGTTTGTTTCCGCTTCGTTAAGAGTGCGTATCCGACCTAATTCAATGTGCACGAACTTCTGAGACAACCTATACGTACCATTTTTAGTACTACATCGCTCGCTAAGGATTGCGTACGATGCTTTTGCTATTGAAAGGGGCTTGCTTATTTTCATCCGATCGTAGGTATGATTTGAAAGCATTCAGAGGCATTTACAAACTTGGCAGCTCCATTTCTCCGAGCTGGTCAACCCATGAGAAATCCATTTGTCAAACTTCAAACTTTTCCTATTTTCATATAATCCTAGGTACGATTCATAAGCATTTAGGCTTTTACAAACTTCGTGCAAGTGGGCAACAATTTTGCTGGGGCTATTCGATTTCGTTTGTTTTGCTTCATATATTAGTTATGAATTTGTTTATTTTAGCATAGGTTCATAGCGAACGCACCTGGCGCAGAAATTCTGCAGGCAATCATCAAGGATGCTAGTGAGATCCTTTTCAATGGCAAGGTCTGTACATTATTCGTTTATGTGGGTTCTTCATGAATTGAATGATTCTCTTCGATACAGTGATGGCTACACCGTGTTCGGGTTTGACAATGTAGTCCTTACGAAATCTGTAGCTGACTAATCCTTTGATCTCATAGCAGTTTATTTTTTTGGATTCCATTGTGGAGAAATTTATATACGCTCTTTAATACTGCTATGAAAACTAATGGTAAGCTTAAGCTGTATTGAAAACTCTTAATCTACACTAAAAGGAGCCAGTACATTACACACAGCGGTCTATTTATAAGGGAGACCGTATTACACCATTCAGTCGGGCTAAAGCTGACAACCAACCTTTTGTTGAGATAAAAAAGGGGGCGCATAAAAGCTGTTGGTTGCTACAGCATATACCGGGCGCGAACAAGTAAATGCTTTACTATGGTACACGCACTTCGGACATTAGAACCTCCCCAAGAATGAGTAACACGACACACAAAGCACTCAGAGTGCTCGTCTATGTTCTTTTTTGTTGCTCATTTGAGGACACAACAGTTCGATTTACACTGGAGGGAGAAACGCCTTAAACGATTGCTTCAAGCGTTTTCCTTTGAAGAGAATGCCTAGGCGCGGTGGAGCACTATGGCTCCAATGTTGGGGCGCTCCCTGGGGGAATGTAAAATTTGTGGGAAACCACTCGTCGAAGTGCGAGGAGTATTTCGTAGTACACGTATTTCTTCGAGTAAGCGTCTGATTTCAGCAGTTGTATTCGAGCACATTTTCCACATGTAGCTAGGCAAGCAAAGTTTCGCAGTTTATATATCTTTATGCCAATGCAATGCTAGCACCTCTGCCGGGAACATCTTTCCTCGTGAATTTTTCACGTGGCTAGCGAGCGCTTGATATTTGAAGGTGTCCAGAATGCCGACTTTATCGGGGTCCGATTACCCAACAGCTTTTTATGTCTTTAAAATCATGATCACGTTAAAATCCATCAAACAGAAGAAATTGATCCGCGTTATACTCATTTTGCCGCTACTTCACCATATACAGTAGCGCTCAAAAGTTTTCGGCCAAACACTAAGTATATCGCGCGTAGTTTTGATAAATTTGTCTAAGGCATATTTTACACTATCCAACATTACTTGACTGCAAAGCATCAGTATCCACGTAACTAATCGAAGGTGTTTTTGAGGTAGCAGAATTCTCTAGAAGCAAGGTTAGTAACACCTGCAATTATTCGGACCTTGGGTGCGTTTGTCTCCTCTTCTGTGTTCTGCATTAGCGTTCATCCACTCAAGACATCGCAAAAAGAAAAGAAGTTTCAGAGGGACCAACATCCGTATCTCCAGTTCGTTTTGAGTTCAAGCTCTTTGGGGTCCACTGATTAGTAACAATTATAATCCGCTACATGAGCATATAGAAAAAACAACCATAGCTCGCATACTCATTACTTCTGGTACATTAATGAGTGTTGCGTTACTATATCAATAGATAGACGTTACTATACCTCGAGATGAACGAACTGCTGAACCTCCTAAACCGACAGTCGCAAAACGGAAATGAATTCATGGTCATTACAAGAACTCTTGCCGCTCAGTCTTTCTGTGAACTCTGAGACCACCTCATGTTCCTTATCTCAGGACTTGTGTGCTTATTAGGTGTATATGGTGTATACAAGGTGTCCCAAAATTATGGGCGCCAATTCATGGCAATGTATTTAAAGCTTCTCAGATGAGAATGACAATGGAATCTATATGTACATTTGCTAGCATCATGTGCTACCACATACTATAATCACATCTCGATATATAATATGTATATGAGCGTGGATTGAAGCCCAAAAGTTGCTCCAAGACTCCTCGCACGTTGCACGTAGGTATGCTCCTCCATTTCTTTAATCTTGTTTTCTAGGATTTCAAGCTGGGGCTGCAAACCCAGCAGGTCCTCTTTCAATCATGGATCATACGGAGGAATCAAGTGAGTAAAGATTTGAAAAGCAGATTAGCCATTCTTCTTTGCTAATGAGGTGGGGCAGCTAGTGTCGGCACTACCGAACGAGCTTGGCTCTGTGGGCTGGAGTACCGTCTCGCTGGAAGGGATACGATCTGTTTCAGGAAGCGGAGTCGGATCAGTGCTTCAGTATGTCGACTAGCATGCCTTCTGAGTACACATCTTTGTCACTTTTCACGCCGTTCCCGACCAACCTAACGGAGTCTCACTCTTCCCAGTGACTCCCTCGAAAAACATCATGTTGCTGTTCTTATGGCAACTTTTTTTGGGAGAAATTGCACGTTTGATGTCTATAGCCAGAATGTGATCACTCCATTTCCGGAATTGGTTTTTCGGAAAAATTTGTTAGCTAGAACAAACGATGAAGGGTTGCGTATCTCCACTCAAGTGATTTGGTAACATTCTGCATTTTCTGACCCCACACTTTCTGTTGGATTTTGAAACGGAGTGGCATTTCTGCGCAAGATTGGGATCGCAATGAAGCTTCTTTTTAAAATCCGCCCATCGGCAACTTCGATAGTTCCTGCTCATTTGCCGTCTTTTTGATAGTCACCCAGAATCACGATCAGCTCGCAAACCGGCCATTTTAAAACACTGCTCTATCTACCCCTTCTTGGTTAGTATTTTGCAAGAGAACCTTCCTATACAACTAAATGGTAGGAGGTAAAGTGAGTTAATTTTACCTTAGAAATTCCTGAATTTTGGCGCCCATAATTTTTGGGACACCCTGTATATGTAAATTCACTTATTTTAGTCGTCTGTGTCTTTGTGTGTGTGTGTGTGTCTGTGCATGTGTCTGAGTGTGTATGTGTTTGTGTGTGTCTGGGTCTGTGCCTGTGTCTGTGCTTTTGTGCATGTGTCTGTGTGTCTGTGTCTGTGTCTGCGTCTTTCTGTGTGTGTGTATGTGTGTGTGTCTGTGAGGCTGTCATTGCGTGTGTCTGTATGTGTCTAAGTATGTGTCTGTGCGTGTGTCTGTGCGTCTGTGTGTCTGTGTGTCTGTGTGTCTGTGTGTCTGTGTCTTTCTGTGTGTGTGTATGTGTGTGTGTGTGTCTCTGAGACTGTCATTGTGTGTGTCCGTATGTGTCTAAGTATGTGTCTATGTGTGTGTTTGTGTGTCTGTGTGTGTGTCTGTGTTTCTGTCTGTCCGTGTCTGTGTCTGTGTCTGTGTCTTTCTGTGTGTGTGTGTGTGTGTCTGTGAGACTGTGTCTGTGTCTGTGTGTCTGTCTCTATGTGTCTGTCTGTGTAAGTGTGTCTCTGTCTGTGTCTGTGTGTGTGCCCTCAATGGCTTCATGGTCCTTTAACGAGCTCCATGAGTGGAGAATCAGTAGGTTTGAAGGCATATCTGTTGATTCAACACATGATCTAACCCAATACAGAATAAGTTTATATGAGGAACTGGTTCATTGCTATATGGACTCTTCACTCACTTTTCTCTGATTTCTATGAAGGCTCTTCAGACATTGGTGAATTCAACGCCAAATTAGGCTCTAAAAGATTGGCTGAAGAGCTGCATATCCGGACTCAAAAAATTAACGGAATGAAATGAGCAAACTGAACGATTGTTCTTGATTATTAAGTCGACCCATACTATTCATGATGAGCTGCAGTTTCAGAACCTCTTAGTTGCCATGAACATGGGAGTCACCTGGTGGACAGTTCCATAATGAAGTAGATCACACAATTTTCAAACGGAAATTTGATTTACTAACATCGCTTTGTTTCGAAGATCCACTTGATCTCCTCCGCGCTAGATTCTGTTTCACAGTCCCTGGAAAAAGCGTCGTGAAGGTCAGGGAATGATGCCCCAAGTCCTACACCAGTGGAGCCACTTCGCATCCCTTGCACGTCTATGGGAAAATTTCGTTAGCGACAACATCTATTGAGACTACAACAGGCTCGTCGCATATTCACGACAGTGCTAGAAAAGCAGAGAGTGTTCAAGAAGCCGAGGGACGCCTTCTTTCAAAAGCTCTTGAGCAGAGTAGAATCGCGCGAGGTACAGGCTGTCATCAACAAAGGTCCGAACTTGCGAAGCTATTCAGAAAAGCGAGAGGGATCTGTAGGAGAGAGGGGCAGCAGCTATGGACAAAGCCACCAAGGCCGAGAGAAGCATTTGCAAATTCCGACGAGATTTCGACCATTGACCATTGTGACCCTTTGAATGGCACGTGAACTGCCGCACGTATTTCCAGGTGCTGATTTCAGATCTGCTTTCTAGATTTGCGAAACGATTCTCTGAACAAAGTGAAACAGATGATTGCTTAACTTAAACGAGTACTTAAGACACGGAAGCAACAGCACTCACAGCGATGATTTGGAGCAGTGATAAGCGTGAGGTCTCTCATGAATGAGTCTGCGGTTCGGTTTTTGTGGGGGATGTGGCAAGACGTTTTCCTCGAAAACGGAAAACTTTTCATGGTGATTATGAAACCTTCAGGCGTTTTAGATATCTGAGGCGGTTTGGTTCCTACCTAAATTGTGCGAATTCGCTAGTAACTCATTGCCTACCTATGCACATCACTTTCGCTGTGGGATCTCCTAATGAAATGCACGCTTTCACTGCATTTTGTAGCCTCAATAGGCTCTATAAGAGTGGTAAGGGTTGTGCCTACAGTCTTTTCTGAAGTCGCTTTTTCACAGTTATGTCTTGCCTTCTCGCCAGTGGGCATTTGTTTTTGAGCCAAAAGCTGTTGGTATTGATGCAGGCTTTTTATAAGAACATTTTGCTTTACCCTACGTTTATAGAAATAGTTTGATGAGAAACTGCTGACGGGAGCGCGGAACAGGAGCTTCTCCGTGCATGAACTCTGGAGACCCGAGCGACTGAAGCCCTAATTAAGAGCAAGCACTTCGAATTGCGGTGCCACTCACTACCTTAAGTAATGCTGGTGTGGACCCTACCAGCTAAGTTATCAAGTCTGCCTCAACAGTAGCAACCAAACGTGATGGGAGTCTCACCTGAATGTGCATCTGTCTCTTGCCGTTTAGTCAGATGTTCAACAATCGGCACATGCGTAGGTACTCATGATCTCAACTTTTGCGAGCACATTTGCGACTCTACCCTCCGCTCTCCATTACTTGTCTACCTTCAGTTCCAAACTCCTTGATTCAAGAGATTCCCTTTTGCTCTGACATGCTGCTTGTTTCTCAAGCACTCATTCAGGTCAATTGAAGACACCTGTAAGGTATTGCCTCCCGTTCGGTCTAATACGTGATTTGAAGAAACGGCCTCAAGGACATTTTTGGTTTGTTGCTCCCATTGTCAAAAATTACTTGTTTCAGATAGTTCGCGCTAGTTTACCAGATATGCTCAAGAAATTATGAAGGTTATAATACTGTGAATGTAGAGTGAGTGTGCAAAGAACCTGCGACCATCTCGGATGATTAGAGCAGGAAACCACCTCAGGCACCGCTGAAGGTGGTAAAATTAGCATATAGGGTTTCCCGGTACTTGAGGTAACGGAAAAACCGCATCCCAAACAAAACTCGGACCATGGTCTCATGCATATGGAGTGTCAGGCTTACCTAGGTCTACTGCTCCTAATCAGCGCTTTGAGTGCAGCTGTTTCTGCTGCTTCCGCGTCCCAAGTACTTGATTGCGTTGAGCACTCACTCAAAACCTTCTCCGTAACTTCGTCCAAGGAATCGGCAAATTTGGAAAGCAAATTTGAAATCAGCACATGGAAACACTTCGATCCTATCACATCCTTCCTTGCTAGGCTAGACGGATGTGTCGTCCTCTCAGCTCAAGGTCATTTACGACTTCTACTTGGAACTCTCCGACAGACACGTATACCTGCCTACCCACCATCTTAGGCAAGACGAATATATTGCTCCATCGGTTCTCCCTTCCGAAATTCACATGACATCACGTCGATGAAGAATTGTACGGCGCCCGGTTTCGAAGGATCAAACCAGAATATTTGATGAGTCTCCCACCAGTTATCTTCAGAACTCTAGCTAGGCTATTCACGCGGTACCTGCCGGAATTCAAAGTGCCGACATCGTGGATAACGAGCAAAACCGTGATGCTGTTTAAGAAGGTACAATAAATTCAGACGGCTGCTCAATTTGCCTGCTGTATGTAATCCACAAACTTTTCACACGCGCCATTTCAACAGGATTGCTAGTCTCAGATGAATCACAGTCACGCGAGGAGGTAGTGGTCCGGAGAGAGTTCGATGCAATCGCATTTGAACTTATCCGCACTGTTACAAGACTCATTGAAGCATCACGAGGAAACAGGATTTTGTTTTGTTTGACGTTCATCGATTTGCAGAAGGCCGAGAGAGAAGCGGCTATTGAAACCTCGGGTAAACAGGGTGTTCCTACACAATACATAAGGAAGTTTCGATAGCTCTGCGACAATTTCATATCCAGGGTCTCGCCATTAATAAGAGAGTCATTGTCAGCGTGGAGAGGTTTGACAAGGTGATACCATCTCGCACAAACCTTTCAGTGCCGCTCTCGGAAACATCATGCGTTCATCAGATGGGAAGGCTAGGAAGCGACGGCCGCTCCTTCCATCGAAGTCAACTTCATCATTCCTGCCCCTTAACCTGTCTCGAACAGAAATACTGAGCGTCAAATGTCGTCGAAACTGCGTTGTATAGTTGGTGTGTTCCATCCTTTGATACGCCTCGGAGACCTGGATTCTACGAAAGCAGGATTCGAATGCAATCAGCATTATACAACAAGCTGCGGAAAGACCGATGCTCAGAGTCTCCCTGTACACGCAAAAGCAAAAGTAATCCGGAGGTCCGAGCTCCATCAACGATCAGGGGTGCCAAGAAAATGAAGTCAGGTGGGCCGAACACGTTGTGCGATATCGTGATGACCAAAGTCAAAGTGATGAGGGTCAAACGAACAAGAGGACGGCCGCCAGCGTAATGCTCAGACATGCTCATGAAAGCATTGGACGTAATCAAATAACGATTGCGGTTAAGTTTGCAAATTATTTAAATATGTATATATATGCGTATACATATACATATATATATATATATATATATATATATATATATATATATATATATATATATATATATATATACAGTACTGGTCAAAAAGAATCACCCTGAACCTTTTTTTTCATAACTTATCTCGATGTTTTCGGCTGATTTCTTGGTATGTTGGCAACAGCAATGATTCTTAATGTTCCCATCCCAGAACTCACAAAACTTCATTTTATTCCGTTCGAAAGACTACTTTTCTCAATTTCTCTGAACAGAATAAAATAACACCAGTTTTAACAATACAACATAAATCACGTGACTTAAACGCTGTCAACATGAAATTAAAACCCCAATAACTAATAGTCTATTATATTGAAGCGAAGCCGTTTTCATCGTTGACAGCTTGGCATCGGCGGAGTATTTATTCAACGAACTTGTCGATCAGGCACTGTCAATTTTCTACCATTCTTCTTCCAATTGGGCAAATCTCTGAGCAGCAGTTCTAGCTGTTTTACCGGCTATCCTTTTCTTGAGTTCCTGTCACAAGGGTTCAATGATGTTCAGGTCAAGAGACTGACTGGGATAGTCTAGGCATCGAATTTTCCGATGAGTCAGCCACCGCGCGCCCTTCTAGATCTGTATTGAGGGTGGTTATCCTGCTGGAAAGCGAATTTTCTGCCGTGCATACAACGGGCGAAAGGTGACATGCATTACTCCAGGATGTCTACATACAGCTACTGGTCTATAGTGGTGGGATTACAGTGTAGGGCCCCATGCCTAAACTCGGAAAACATCCCCAAAACAATAGTGAACCGACACCTTGCTTGAGAGATGGCAATTGGTAGTTGGGATCGAGACTTGTATTTCAAAAGGTCGTCTACGAACGAAATCCTATCTGTACCAAGCAATACAACCTTTGACTAGTCGCTCTAGATCACATCGCGTCATTGGTTGAAGGTGCAGTGAAGGTGCTCACGTGTCCTTTGAAGTCGAGCTCGTCTGCTTGTAAAGATCCAGATACTTGTCAGTTTTACAAGTCTTCTTCCATATATTCTAGCTCACCACAGGCCGTCCGTTAAGGGTACCTCTAGATGGTAGCGACATCGCGGTCGTCGATATTTCAACCATTATTTCGGAAGATGCTCGTCTGGAATCCTGGGTCGACTCACAAATGATCTTCCTGTTGTGTCCAGGAGCGGCAATCCGTGGCCTTCCCGAGCTGGCTTGTTTGATTGGGCCTGTGTGAGGCTCAGTGCTCCCATAGCCCTCCTAATCGTAGATATCGGCACAACAAACAGCCTTGAATATTGAGCATGGGTCAATTCCTGCTTACTGGCCTTGGCAATGGCGGAGAGCTCCTCCACAGTCAGATAGAGAAAGCCAGAGTTTCGATCTCACTAAAAGCGATGAGCTTACAGAGCAAAAGAATTTGACATTTCTGGGCTCAAAAAACACAAAGAATTCTACCCAAAGAGCATGCCCTTTTCCAAAATTTTTGAAAAGCGATTCACCCACTCAGACACTCAGACGGAAGTTAGCTACCGCCGATGCTGCGTTGCAGGAGAGGGGGCTATATGCGAAAAAGGTGCTGCCAAAAAATCAGTCAAAAATATCGAGTTCGAGATGAGTTGTGACGAAAAAGTTTCAAGGTGATTTCTTTTTGACCATATATATATGTATATATATATGTATATATTTAATAATTTGCAAACTTCACCGCAGTCGTTATTTGATTGATCAGTGCACAAGTAGGTTCTCTTGTAATGCGCATATGTATTTATGGAGATGATACATATATATATATATATATATATATATATATATATATATATATATATATATATATATATATATTTAAAGAAGTTCTAGGCTCATTCAATGCCACATGCAAACATTCGCATGCAAGAGACGGAAGGTCATCTTGAAATTTTGTGATACCAACAATGACCGCACAGGAGGCTTTTAGCGGTAAAGAGAAGCGGAATCAATCAAAGATAGCCGAACAGGTAGAAAAGCCAGTGTCTCCAAAGATAGGACTGTTGAAATAGTTCAGCATAAATACCGGCGTGAAAATTGACAGAGACGTATACTTGAGAGCATACTGATAAGCGTGCTGACGCCCAGATCTGACCACGCTCCCTGAGATAGCCTTTGGTCCTTCTAGTGCGACGGTACTCCAGCCTACAGAGCCAAGCTTCTCCAAGATTGGTGCCGAGGCCAGCTGCGCGACTTGATTAGAACCTAAGAAAGGTCATACTGCTTACCAGATCTTAACCCACTTGACTTCGTCGTGTGGTCCCTAATTGGAAATGAAACTGTCGAGTTTGCCATCCCCGTTTGAATTCCTCGAAAGCTAGACTCGAGAACAGCTGGACGAATTGGAGTGCATGCACCATGCGAAAGTTCGAGGACCGTTATTGGGCCTCTATCCATGCTCTGAGGGTATATTCGAAATGATACTGTAGCTTGTTGTTGCGCATAATGTGCTATAGATTCCATTGTTATTCTTAGCTTAAAATCTTCAAATTCATTTCATTGAACAAGCATTAATAATTTTGGGACACCCGGTATACTTTATATATAACGCTAACTTTGTGTGTGTTTTTATATCGTTTTGTGTGTCAGTCCGCAGAAAGTCACAAAGGCGCTATGAGAATCGTGAAGAAGATCTTCTAGGCAGGGTGGGAAAGTGATATAAGGAAGGAAATCTGTTGTTATTAGTCAACTTATGACGTCGCCCACTAAAAACTATAACTTGCCTCTCAAGCCGGAGGAAATAAAAGCTCTCGGAACCAGAGGAGGTAGGATGGGAACAATCCCACGATCATCTATCGGTGTCACTAGAACAACATCCACAAGTCGGCATCAGATCGTTCAATTAGGAATATCATCTTATTCTCATAGACTGAACGTTCTCCTTCCTCTTCACCTTCCTGCTACATCCCTGTTCTCTGAGCGACTCGTGATACGGTCGTAGTCAATCATGGTCCGGTCGCTGTCAACTCCGAGAGAAGAGAGCTTAGGTTTCATGAACTAAAAAAGGTCTTTTTACTCAGGAAGTGTTTTTACCGAAAATACCTTCGGCATCCAACTCATCGCGTTTACGATATCTCTTTATGTGAGAAGCGTACGCGTTGCAAAAACTCATCATAATGGATAAAGCTGTTTTCCTGAAGAAGCTAGAAATTCAAACTGAATTTGAATTTCTAGCTTCTTCAGAAATTTCACGGAAAAATGATAAAAATGTGACCGGAAAGATGGTCGTATTTTGCGTATATAATAGTCTGGCGACTCTTAGGCTTAATTTACATAATTATAAATCAAGCACACAACCAGCGATTTGCTGATGAAGCCAAGTGCCTACACGATGGCGTGTGACTATTGCAAGACTCCTCTCTACATCTGGGAAGTGGTTTTTCGCATAAGTTTTTCTCGTTTTTTTTTTTGAGACACCTTTAGTCGATTAGTGACGCGGCTACGTGACGCGCCCCAAGTAGTGAATAGGGGAATAGATCGCCAACTCAAAGTCACCGGTAAGAGGTGCAGGTGGATTCACGGACTGCACTCCCGATTTCTTCCATGTTGAGTCTATTTAAACATACTTTTCGCAAGTGTATCAATGCTTGCGTATGTGAAGGGCGGGTGCGGTTGGTATCCTGCTTATCGGCTCAGCTAAACTCTAGCGGCAAGTAGTCGATACCCTTTTCTGGGCCGCTTTGTATAACTGAGCCCCTTGTCCACTCTGTGATTGCCTGGCTAGCTACCCGGATACTATCCAGCCTCCGAGCATTGCAACGCTGCCAGGGGATAAAGGTAGTCACAGGGCCAGGTCAGGGTCTGGCACTCGTGACTACCTTTATCCCCTGGCAGCGTTGCAGTGCGGCAGTTTGGATATGACCGCTCGGAGGAGACTGCTGAAATCTCATGGCCATAACAAGCACCTCAAAAGGAGAAGGGCTATGATGGCGGTCTGTACTTTCGGTGCACGAGCGTTTGCACCAAGAGCGTGTATCGAAGATCTGATGACGGAAGCTAGGAAGATCAAATTCGACGTCATCGAGACTGGGAGGCATCGCCTGCAGCGCTTTTTCTTCGAGACTGGAGAAGAACAAAGAACACGTTCCCTGGAATATGCAGTAGCAGACGGCATGATGTCTTTGCCAATGCACTCTTGGTCATCGATCCAAAGGAAAGGAGAGCAAGCCTAATCGGACGTCTACGGGTGAGAAGATGTGGTCTAAACCCAGAACTCGTGGAAGGAAATGAAGTGAACTGGGCGAAGGACTATCCGAGTCTCTCGTGTCGCCATCCATAGTGATTCGCAAACCCATAAGACCTCTCGTTTGCAATGGATTCGGGAATCACGTTTTAGACGTTCGATAATGTAATAGATCATATTGTTTTCAATCGAATATCTTGCCTGGCCGGCTTCGCTGTTGTTCCGAAGTTTTATGGGGATCGAACTCTGCGCTAGATTGTTTCTCTCGCTGCGTGGAGGGAGAGCTGTAAAGTTCAGGGAGCAAAGATCCATGACAGTCATCAAGTGGGACCACTTCGCTTCTCAATAGTTCCTGGGAAGGTTCTGAAATTGAAAACACCGATGACGAACAACCGATTCATCAAAAATCTTCGCGAAACATCTGCTTATTGACAGTGCTAAGAAAGCGGAGAGACTACAAGTAGCCAGGAACGTCTCGCATTAAAGATTCTTGAGGTGATACGCCAGCGTGGCATAGTGCGAGCTACAGGCTATCATCAACAAACGTCCGATCTTGCAGAGTTTTACATAGAAGCGATGAAGGAGGGTCTGAAAGAGGGACGAGCAGTACTGGCTTGGATTGGAAAGGCTGGACTTAAGCTCGCAGAGACTTCACCTTATCAGATTAAGATTGCTTCCCTTCGTCACACTGCCAGAAGAGTTACTTTGTCTCTGTAGAAAAGAAAGGGCAGTTGAAAACTCATCTATGACTCCTCCTCGGATCTCCTTGACAACATTGCCTCTCTGGCTACCTTTCACCCTGAACAGGATAGATATGCGCGGTTGCCTCAGTTCCCCCTTTCAAAATTCGGCATGACATCATGTTGATGAACCGCTTCCGATAGGATTAATGGAAAGCATCTAAAGAGCCTTCAACCAATTATCGTCGAAAATCTGGTTCGAATGTCAGGTGAAGGACAGCGATAAGAACAACTAGGATTTCGGATAGGGTGTAGTACAATCGATGTGTTACGTCAAGCAATTTGAAGAGAGCAATTGAATGGTCGAGAGTGAAGCAGTAGTTGAAGCCTAAAGCAACCGTGGTGTTTATACTCAATATATACAGTACTGTTCAAAGGAAAACACCTCGGACCTTTTCAACCGTAACCTACCTCAAACTGATGGCTTTGACTGATTTCTAACCGACCAAAACCGGTGGTAGTTCACTTCCCCCAATGATCTTTGAATCTGCGGAAATAGCTTCTTTTTCAGGTGGGTTTTCCTGGAGTTGTTTAAGTCCAAGGTTGCTTCTTGACTCTTCATTTTTGTTCGTAGATCGCTTTCATTGATGAGACGAACCTCTTGATCTAGCTCTATGACCATACAGCAGCGTTACGCCATTTCCGCAGGCAGTGAGCAGGGATTGACGCATACTCGACTTCAAGGCAGTTTGCTGGGTCATAGTCTACGGCAACGAATGCTGTCAAAGGTATTGTGTCTTGCGGAGGCCAGATCGGGAAGGCCACGGATTGTCATTGTTGCGGGCGACAGGAAGATCATACGGGCGTCGAGCCAAAATACCAAGCGAACATCATCCGCTATAATGTCCGAAATATCGGCGACGGTGACACCGTTACCATCTCACGATACCAATAACAGACATCTGCGTGACGCTGAATTACACTGAAGAAGACCAGTGAGAAAAATCGTTGATTTTCCTAAAAAACCGATGAGTCGACTTCAACGCCCCCGCGTCCCTACTGAACCCTCCACCAACGGCGCGACGCTGTCCGAGGCAACGAGTAAAAGTTTGTTTTGTTTTGATACAAATGGGATTCCGTTCGTAAAACAACCTATTGACTCAAGCTCCGACCCCAAGTTCCAATTGCAAAGCATTCTGGCGATTCTGTAATAGTTTGTTAATGTTCTTCAAGTTTAGGCATGAGGCCTCTGATCCGTAATTCCACAACTAGAGACCAGCAGGGAACGTAGACATCTTACTTATATGATCCACCAGGTGTGTCTGTTGGTGTTTGTGCGTGTGTGTTTGACCGAAAACTCATTATTCCTGTTCCCGTGGACGTCAAGCGTTCAAATTTGGTAGGAGTACAGGCGGCAAGATGGGAACCGTTACGGTGGGTGGCAGCACCGACTCCGCTCACAGGGGGCGGGGTTTGCGCTGAATCAATGTTTTCGCGGAAAATCATATAACCCCTGACCCCGAGGACCTAGGGCACTTTCAAATTTGGAAGGAGTACCGGCGAAAGGATGGGAACACTTATGGTGGGTGGCAGGACCAGACACCGTCTTCAGGAGGCGGGGTGTAATTGCTTGCTAATTTTGACGTGGGGAGTTCAAATATGGAACGAGTGTGGGCGGCAGATTTGAGACGTAAATGAACAAGATCAGGCTCGCGGAGGCATAGGGAGGGGGATGGGGCGTGGTGGAGTGAGCGTATTTTGAGTGAAAACATGCAGCCAATTCTGAACGAAAGGGAATGACCTCACAACACGAAGGGTATCGGTATGAGTGTGCGTTTCGCAGGAAATCAACAGCTCCTCTTTTTTTGGAGCAGACGTTTTAAGCATGGCAGAGTGCAATAGGCAAGTAAACTTCAACACAATGAGTAGGATAGCCCGGCGGTAGCCGGGCGATCGGAGTGGTTCCTTGATAAACACTTTATAAATTCGTGAGAGTTCAGCAAAGTTCTTGAGTGGAACTGAGAATAATCCTTAGAGGAGCAATCCTGTCGAAAAGTCAGCCAGTTACCCTGAAAGTGAACAGCTCTCAGAGTACGGATCCTGAAAAAATAAATATTGCTTCGGCTCATCGTGCGTACGGTTGAAAATTCTTCTCAGCTAAATAATGACCCCAACACAGATCTAGATTGGAGTGCGAGTTCTTGACACGTCGGGAATTCGATGTCTCGACTGGCCTAACTCGTCCCCTGACTTGAACATCATCGAACCCTTGCGGTAGGAGCTCAAGGAAAGGATAGCTGGCAAGAAAGCCATGAATACCGCTCAGAGTTCANACAGATGGAAGAAGAATGGAAGAAAATTACCAGTGCGTGATTGATAAGTTGATTGAATCTACGCCACGATGATGCCAAATTGTCGTCGATGTGCGCGACTTTGCTACGAAGTGTGAGACTGGTGGAGAGCCCCGTTACCATTTTATGTTGATAGGTGCGATTCAAGCTAATTTTGTTGAAGCACTAAAACTCATGAAAATTCATCCTGTTCGAGGAAAAGTGGAAATTGTGTGTAAGGCGAAATAGGAAGACTTCTCATGAGTTCTGTCATAAGAACATTTAGTGTTACAACTGCCGTTGACGTATCAAAAACTCGGTCGGAAACACTGAGCTTGAGATGAGTTACTTCAAAATAATTCTAAGGTGTTCGCTTTTGATTAGTACTGTAAGTATGCTTCGTGAGCCTTAGAACAATTTAACTACCCGAATCTCGTCATTCGACAAAGAAGCCATTGTCAGTGTGATTCAAGGTATTCGTCAGAGCTCTACCATCCCGCCAAAGCCTCACTCTCGAGAACGTCATGCGTTATTTAGAATCGGAAGACTTGGGAGTGAAGGCCGACGGCCGCTATTCACACCACTTCCGCATTGAGAATAACATCGTGCTTGTAGCGTCGAACATCGTGCATACAGAACGAATGCTGGCCGAGTTTAACAATGCTTGAAAGATCGGCTCGATACTGAACTTAACGAAGACGATGTTAACAAAAAACGGACTAGTACCTGATGTTTCTTCACACTGTACGGAACGGTCGTCCTTGAATGGTCCAATTGCGTGTATGTATGTCTATCTAGTCAACATGGTGAACGACCCAGCCTGGGAGCTGAGCATAAAGAAACGCAAGATGTGTGAAGCGAAGAAGGACTTGAATCTATATGATCATGCACACGGCATCATTCAACACATAGTGACAGGATCCCTCAACACGTCAAACCTACACCAGCAGCGTGATTTTCAGTTTTCTGAGGTTTGATCGAGCACAGTGCAACACTTCTGCCCATCGAGCAAGCAAGAACCACTGGACTATTTTAGCTTGCGACAGGAACGAATGAAAACGTTTCTGGCGCCCACTCGATTAAATCGATGATCAATGGGGCGATTGGTGATACAGATAGATCCTAGCGGTAGTCATTGGAGTGCTCTACGTGATATCGTGTTATTCTTCTCTGATGACTTTCATTTGTCTGAAGGCTTCACCGTGGTAATGAAGGCTTCACCGTGGTAAGACGTCTGTGTTGGCGCAGTGTGGTTTTCGCGAAATGTGGGAGAAGCAGATATTAAAAAAAGTCAAAGGAAGTAGAGTCATATATGTGTCCATTCTTAAGTCAGTGAGAGTACACCGGGTGACCGGCTCTGCACTTCAAAGAGTGAGTACTGGCAAGCCATTGAGGGAGGGGGGGGGGGGGGAGGACAGGAGCGGTCTCAGTAATTGTGGGTTAATTGTGAGTACAAATAACATGGTTCCAAGAAAACGTAAGTACGCATCTCAGCCTCGTCCAATGCTCAGTATTTGCGTATAACTCACTATCTTCGCAAGGTTGTGAGTTATGCGAAAACGCATAACTGTAAAACAACAAGTCAAAACTAGAAAAGCAGGTTTTAACGTTTGTGGTTCTCTGAAATACCCTCTTTTCCTGCTATTTCTTCATACGGTTCGTAGATTTGGGTTGGCTGATGTTAGCGGGGCTAAAAGTTGCTGTTCGACACAGCGCTAACTTCAACTTTAAAACTCTGAATGCATCTGATCTATTGAGCCTGTGACTAGGTGTTTGGAAGCGGTATAAGAAAAGCTCAGGGGTATGAATAGAATACTCTTCTTTTGGAGAACGCGTCAGCAACGGAGTCTGAAGCAGCAACAGTGGTTGGTGAACATATGAATGGTCGAATGATGCAGATTAGTGGAGACCTTCCAGATGATCGCACTTTGGTGGAGAACGCAGCTGCTACAGGTAGGCCAATTCTCTTTTTCCAATCCAATCCGAATTCTCTTTTTTCAAATCCAGATTGTTCTCTTTAAGCTTCTTTTCCGCTCTGGGAATATTAACATTTCTTGCAGTGACTGCTTTTTACATTCAAGCTTTAACTTAGCTAAAGCTACTCATTTCACTGCGCTTTTCACTCGTATTATGGCGCATGGAACTGCTTAATCGTGGTTCCCACTACTAAAAAATATGAGTAAAGTAGAGCGAAGCTGAAATAAACCCAGCTGAAGATCTTGCATATAAAATGCTATGTGTATGACGCTCTAACCACGGAAGGGTTTGAATACGCATGGAACTTGGAATAGGGACTTAAGGATCTCAATAGAGCTTGGAACGCCAATTACAATTATGAAAAGTAAACTGCTTAATGAGGTTCACAAAAATTTGTTAGCGTTCCCAGTCTGAATGCTCTAGTTTCCATGTGAATTTGAAACCCTTACGATAAGTGTGTGCCGCCGTGAGTGGATGTGTTGAGTGTGTCGGCGTGTTTGTGCGTCAGTGTGTGTCGGTGTTAATATCGGTGTGAATGTCGTTGTGTGTCAGTGTGTGTTATGTGCGTATGTATGTTTGTGTTGTGCGTATGTGTGTGCGTGTGTGTGTATGCGTGTATTTTGTATATGTGTGTGTTGGACCGAAAACTCGTAATTTCTGCACCTTTAGACCGAGAAAGTTCGAATTTTATAGGAGTGCACGCGAAAAGATGGGAACTGTTTTAGTAGATGGCGAAAGTTGACTTCGCCTTAAGGACAGGGCTTGGCGCGAAAGTGTTTCTCATGGATCCAGTGCGTCCAACTTTGTAAAGGGTACAGGTGACAGGTTGAAAACGCTGATGATATTTGTCATCAATTAGAGCGGAACGCGTTCGGAATGAGCCTAGTCTCTACTATACATAAATCGTGAATGTTTGTCTGTCTGTCTATCACCAACTCATATGGCGCCTTCCTCAAGTTGAAATGGAATAGCTCAGGCTGGTTGGAGCCACTGGGTGATGAGCCCTGCTACTTGGGAACACTCAAGAGACTCAAGCTGAGCTCCCCTTAGCATGGATGGGAAGTGCGCGAAAATTGAACTTCACCGGAAATACATGATTATTTTTCCGTATGCCTAGAATATTCCCATTTGAAAAGTATTACACACAGACTACGGAGTCGGAACTCGGATAATAGGTGGCAGGACTAGACTCCGCCTCAATGGAGTAAGGTGTGTGCGAAAATTAACCCCTCAAAGTTAGAGCGTTCGAATATGGAAAGTGCACAGGCGGCAGGATGGAAAGCTAATGGCAGGCGGCAAGATGAGAGCATTAATGGCAGGTGGCAGGATGGCAGCCTTCATGGTACGCGGCAGGACTGGGCGCCGGGGTAGAGGGAATCCCAAACCCAAAAATGTGTCGATTGTGTTTGTGTGTGTGTCAGTGTGTGTCGGTTTGTTTGTGTCGATTTGTATATCTGTATCTGTCTGGGTCCGTCGGTGTGTGCTTGTGTTTGACCAGAAAGTCATACCTCCTTTCATTGTTGACCGAGAGCGTTCATTTTTGTTAGAGGCAGAGGCCGAAGGATAGGAACACTGATGGTAGGTGACAAGACTAGACTCCGCCCACAGGAAACCGGCTTGGCGGATTCAGCTTCGCCCGGGTAAAATTTAGCAGCCGAGTTATAAGTAGGGAGTAACTAGCTTACCCAAGAACACATGAATTGAGCTGGGCTCCGCGCTTGTTGAGTAAGAGTATGCAATGTCTGTCCGAATTGTGCAACATTTTAAAACTTGCAGTTGTTGAGAAAGGCAATCATTCATGATGGCTCTTTTTTCAAAAACGCTTTGAGGGAAAAGTGAGTAGAAGATAGCACATATAGAGAAGACATAACAAGTAGGGAGGGCATGACAGTGGGAAGCTTAGCAGAATATGTGACGTACAGTATGGTCACCGCTTTGATTACATTTGGAATAGATCGTTCACATATGATGAAATTCATGCTGTGCGGATTTTGATTGGCACACCGTTCGAAATAGATCTGTTGCGTAATTGGCCGATTATTCACAGCACTGATCCTTCCAGAAACGTACATCACACACTCAGAGAAAATTGAAGAGATGTGTTGTGAGTACTGCTGTAATTGTAGCGATCGTAATAGTCAACCGATTTTGATTAGTGTCGACTTGTAGTACTCGATAAAAGTATAAAGGATAAAGTTTTTGACGTAATCAATCCCGTCTGAGGGATGCGTCCCCACACTCGACTTCCATTCAGAATCGTAGTGACGTAAAGAGTGCGTAGGTGGCCAATACAATGACTTGCGGTAGCCAGCCGATATTCAGGTCAGTGCTTTTATGTTACCAGACGAGTCTGGTACCAATTCAGCGACCCTGGAGGGATGGAAGGCATGTTTGGCCTAGGGGGATATCGATCCGGGATTCGAACCCCTGACCGTGCGTGTGAGATAGTGCGCCTCTTGCCAATACACCACTTCCGCAGTAGAACTCGATATGGGGCACTTATTGACTGCTCTTTTTCAAACGGAAAAGGGAAGGCCGAATGGCCGGCGTTAGTAAGGCTCTTCAACTTCAACAAAGAGTAGGATTGTGTGCTCAACTATTCAAGTGCTCCTCCACATGGGGTCGAAATGCCTTGAGTAGTTGTGACATAAAGCCTTAAAGTAGGGTTTCTACATGAGGAAATAATATTATTTAAAGGAAAGTTGTCGAGACTAGTCGGAGTACTTAACAGTTTTTTGAATACCTGCACTACGTATCATGGAATAGTGGAAAAGCGATGTCCTCGCTCGGGATGGTTCTTTCATTCAGATCAATTTCTTACTGCGTTGAGCGTGAGAAGCCAAATGGAATCGCTGCGTATCGGCGGCCAGATACCGGGATCAGTTTTGGGAGCCCCTCCGCCTTACCAAAAGGCTAAAGTTTTCACAGAGAATGCAGAGTACATTCTGACCACGACGGACAATTCATTTGGCGAGTCAGGATCGTCGACCACTTCTAAAATGAGTGCGTTTGAGCTTTCTCCATATATGTCGGCTTTCTTCATATATGTCGGCTTTTAGTGCATTACTTCAAGATTATTTAGTATTGATCAATGCTAGTCGGCGCTTATGGGGGAATCGTTTTTTTTTTTGCTTGAGCTTTTTTCAACAGTTGTTTTCAGTCAACACTGAGGCAGAGTACGAAAATCGCTTCCACAAGTCAATAGCGAGCGACGATTACGAATTCGTGAGTTTTTTATATTGTGACCTCTTGCTAATATTTGAAATTATTTCCAACAGTTACTTCTGGTTCTTCTTGTCCGATCTTGTCTCTTTCGCTTTGCAAAAAGTCTTACAAAACACGTTTAGCTAATCACGACTTTGAATTGACTGCGTTCGTTGTGTTTCTGTTAGTATGTTCTTCAGAAGAAAAGTTTCTGGGGACCTTTTCTTATAAAACTTTTTGCTATTTGTTACACTTGGTGAATATCTCTGGAAGCCTGGAAAGGTTAGCCTTAATGGTGCAGGTAATAAGGTGCGAATAACTAGGCTGGTGAGTTCTTCGTCGAATTGCAGCAACGTATCATGACCTCTCTAACAAGGGAAGGATACTTGGTCGCAGTGGCCATTCAAGATGAGATGTATACCCCCGTAGGTGGTTTCGAACGCTGATTCCAAATCTGTGTTCCAAATCTGCGAAACGATTCTGGGAACAAAGTTGCGGGGCCGATGCCTCCCCTATGTTATAGCTCTGTACCGAACGGATCACCGCGTCGAGCAAGCACAGTACTGTGCAGTGGAGGCCTAGCGGCTGGTGGTCTGGTAGACATGACATCAAGGTTCGACTCCTTGATGCATGCGCTCGTTTTGCTTTTGCATGAAATGCGTTCTAAACGCTTGCAAAACGTTTTTGGGCTCAACGTTGGGCATCGACAGGGCTCCCTCACAATTTAGGAACACTGGAAAGGTGTTACAAAGAAAGTTTTTTTTTGCCCCTCACCGGCCGAATGAGGTGGAGCTCTGTTCGATCAAAAAACAATTCTAAATATTCGCTTAAAATGGGCTCGAGAGGCATCTAGAAGAAGAGTTCCAAATGACGACGTAGCCTTCAAGTTTGTAATCTGGCCCATGAGCTCCAATTTTATGGCGCTGGTAGAAGAATCCACGGCCTTCTGTAGCTGGAGTGTCAGAAGGCCGCAGCGCTTCTAACATGAGTAACACGTTCTTCATCGTCACGGCAGAGTGCCGTCCACAGAAATTAATGGGGCATGAGCCTTCAATTATTCTATTGTTGACAACTTACGATGCCTTATGTGGCCGCAGCTATCAGGTGCAAAACAAGCGGGTCGATGTGCGTACTTGCTGGGATTAGCGGATAAATTGGAAGGATTAGTTATCATAAAATTAATATGGGAGTCCCATTGCTCAACAGTCATTGCCACTGGATACCACTTCCAATCAGCAATTAAGGCCTGGGAAAATTCAAAACAATTCGTGAGTGGATTCACGGTTCTGAGGACAACGTCGTATTATGCCCCATCGCATCACCACGTTTACCTCATGAAAGTGCTCCTTGAAAGGACGTTTACCTCAAGAATGAGCGGATAATCATATGTGCACACATAGCGTTAAACTATTGTTCTACAGTATTTCTTAACAATGCCAGTTAATTTGTATCACTGCTTCGGAAGCCCGGACACTATTCCTATAATGTTTGGACCGTATCCCTTCCAAAGTGGGAGGTGGTCAGATGAGTCATTCGACCGCCGTCTACCGCAAGCGCAGGGAGCTGCCGAAGATTTCGAAACACCATCTTGGCTCAGAGGTAAAGAGGCGTGTATATTCGGTCAACAGTGGTAAAAATTTTTGGCACTATTTACCTTTACTGCCCTATTCTGTCGAGAAAGGGCTGGATTTCTATCGAAATTTTTCAAAGAAGATGAAACCGGCTAAAAACTCGCCTAGAGCGGTAATTTGACCCGTAGAACACGAATATGGCATTCACTCGTCATGAAAACGCTTGGGACACTAGTCAGGGGCAAGTTTTCAGCAGGATCGGTGATCCAGCGATTTGGCGCAGGCGCCTGTAGCGCAAACGCTAGGCATCTTTATGACAAATGGATACAATATTCGTGTTCTACGGGTCAAATTACCCCTGTAGGCAAGTTTCTAGCCGGTTTCATCTTCTTTGAAAAAATTCGGTAGAAATCCAGCCCATTCCCGACAAGTTGGGGCAGTAAATAGTGCCAAACTTTTTAAAGAATCGCCATTCCCCGGCGTCCTAAATTGTGGGGGAGCCCTGTAGATGCCCATCATTGGGCCCAAAAACGTTTTGCAAGCGTTTAGGACGCATTTCATGCAAAAGCAAAACGAGTGAATGCATCAAGGAGTCGAACCTTGGTGCCATGTCTACCAGTCCACCGCACTAGCCGCTAGGCCACCATTGCACAGTAGTGGGCTTGCTCGACGCGGTTATTCTTCGGTACAGTGCTATAACACAGGGGAGGCATCGGTCCCGTAACTTTGTTCCCAGAATCGTTTCGCAGATTCGAAACACAGATTTGAAATCAGCGTTCGAAACCACCTACAGGGGTATACATCTCATCTTGAATGGCAATAACGACCAAGTATCCTTCCCTTGTTAGTGGTATGATACAAAA
Source organism: Haemonchus placei (assembly GCA_900617895.1). Lineage (NCBI taxonomy): Eukaryota > Metazoa > Nematoda > Chromadorea > Rhabditida > Trichostrongylidae > Haemonchus > Haemonchus placei. Next base: position 2,658 of record UZAF01018059.1, on the reverse strand, counting down.
CGCAACCGCAACTCGAATTACCGCACATTTCCATAACTCGCCCTTCCCCTGCCCCTCCTCCCCTCCGCCTACTTCTCCCCGTCTGTGCTTTTCGAAAATATATTGTGAACCATTATTTCGCACCTTCTTTCAGATGAAGAAATACTTTTAGTATTTTTGCGACCGAAGGTAGTGAGTACTCAAATCTTCATTAAGCGTTTTCTATCCCTTTCTCTCTTTGAAAGCTAATGCAGGCTGACGAGAGGCTAGAAATTCTTCGAATAGGTGATAGGGGTAAACTGCCGACCAGGAGCCGCCGGTAGCTGCCTAAAGAGCAGGTGAGCTCAGGTGTCGGTTTTGCTGCTTCTGCTGCGCTTTGCCGACTTTACTTTCTCTTTCTTCGTGTATCCATGCATGCTTGTGCTGGTTTGTGGGTACAGGTGGAGTCTTGCACATGGGCTCAGCTGATAACTTATATTTGAGTGGCTGCGTTAGAGGCGATCCGGGATAGCCTCTAATGATCAAACCTCTAACAAGTGAGTCCCCTGTCCATTCTGAGACAGCGTGGCTCGCTATCCACTCGATACCCGACCCAGAAGCGGTGGTGGTGTGAATGTCCTCATCAGCAAGCATTTGGTTATTAACTTCGACTCGTGTGAAGGCCAGTGTTGACAATCCGTGTTGAGCGTTAGCAATTGAAGATTTTTGTTTCACGACAACTCTAGCAAAGCGCCAACATCAAGCTACTACGATGAAGCGTTGAAAATGTTACTAGACTCAGAAAACCCCAGCAAAAAGACCATGTATAGCTAGAAGCCGTCGTCTAAGCGCTAGGTGTGCAAGGTGTTCCTACTGGAAGGATTCATTTTGAGCCCCATAACAACTTATGAACAGGATGGGGATACACAGATGTGAAGATAGACGGCCGCCACTTTCGTCATCTCCGATTTGCAGATGGTATCATGCTCAAAACCCCGAATTAGGAGCAGACGGGGCGAATGTTCACCGATTTTGTGGAGTTCACGTAAAATTTGGCATGCGGTTGATCCTAACGATGACAATATCCATTAGAAACGGATTGGTACCTGCTACTTCTTTTAGCATTACTATCGAACATCTCTGGATGCTCCAGCTATCAGTCTAACCGATTAGGGAAGGACGTACGTAGCACCCATCACGGTGTTAACGATCCCGGTACTTCAGTCGTCGCTCACTACGTGGCTAGATTTGCATGGAAGGACTGGTGAGGCACGCGGTGACAGAAATTTTGGTGGATTACCCAAGAAAGATCGTACTAGGGACGTGCAACAATGGAAGTTTAGTACAAAGATCTACCATAATAATACATTCACGGATTTATATACACAAGGTATGGGTAATCCTCAGATACCGTATCGTCACTGGACCTGAGAGGGGCCTTGGTGGTACTCAAGCTCGGGGGATGAAAGGGCGGACCGCACCATTGGCAGAATTAGAGTTACTACTTGATCGCACCCTTATGATGCCGCCAGGTCATGCCTGTGGTCTCGTCCCAGATATACTCATATTAAGTTACGCCTAAGGGTAATATGTTGAACTAGCATGTTACCACTCATTCTTATGAAGGCTGGTTCTATTATAAACATAGATATGTTGTGAATCCACAACACTGGGGCGGGGCGAAAAGTATGTAGCTACATAGATGTAGCCAACGAAGGGAGCTAAGCAAGGTTTATTGTGCTTAATTGCACTTACAATATTAAGTGTTCATTTATTATGAATAAGATATTGTAGTTCTAGCGAATAGATTACATGGCGTTACAATTGCGTATAATAGGCGTCAACAATAATACATAGATATGAAATAAAACAACAATTTTACAGTTCACGCACAAGGAAGGTCTTTCAGGGCGTGGGACGCTTTTTGAAACTGGTTTTTAGCGTGGTATAGGGGCATGCGCACTAAGTGTAGAACTATGGTCCATTTCCGCTAAATGGCAATGAATGCCAAAAAAAGAGTGAAAATGATCCTGTCAGAAATTGCCGTTTTAACCCTTTAAACGCCGTTTGTTTCATTTATGGCATCGACCGTGCGCACAGTAGGAGGTGCCAGTGGACTGCGCATTGAGAAAAACGTGAACGGTAGCCAAAAAAGGGAGCCACATGTTGAAAAGTGCGCGAAAGTTTCATATATGCTCTCCACGGTTGAGCCGCTGGCAGCGACGGATGGTGTGGTGGATAGTGATGTGGACATCGAGTTGGCATGACTAAGCTGGATTGATGGATCGGATCCCCGTGGCTGTGCCGATTTTGCATTTTATGCTGCCACCTCCATCGAGTTGGTAAAATGTTGGTAAGTTGGTATGATATCATTTTGGTGTCAAAAAACTCTATATCATATCCTCTGGTCTTCAGACACAGTGGAAATTACACAGTCCATACAATTCTTCGAATGATTTAGACAGTTGTTTGGTTTGATTGCTGTTTTATTTCGAACGAATTCCTCCAAAACTGATGAAAGGCGCATCTAGTTTCGATTATACCACCGCCTTTTACCCTAGGTGATCTCGCATCTTCGAAGGGTTTTTGTTCATTGTTCTGGTTGGTCATCTCCATTTCCTTCTTGAATACTTGATAGATCTTACCGTTCCATGGCTTCGCGTAGGAGCGGGAGAATAGGCATCTTGGCGTGGGGAGAAG
>UZAF01018058.1:0-28555 GCA_900617895.1 Haemonchus placei | reverse complement strand
GGGGGGGGGGGGGGGGGGGGGGGGGGGGGGGGGGGGGGGCACGAAAAGGTAGAGAGCGTGACTCCTCAAATTCTTTTCACGATGTGTTGAGGAGATATTGAGCCTAAAAGAGTATTGAAAGTACAGGAATAATTCGAATGGTCATCACTTCTAGCTTGTTACCTAGATCAGCACTGCAGTCGGTTGAAGGTGGAAATTAAATTGCTCACAGAATTCGCATCGCTCTTACGCATGTATCTATGGGTTCATATCTTCCCGTCTTCATCATCCTGAGGAGACATAGAAATTTCGAGCTTTGACGTTGGAGCTTTACTTTTATATCAAGCTGTGCAGAATGAAATGTCCCGGATTGGTCAAATACATCGGTGTTACGTCCACTATGAGTTGGGTTTTGTGAAATTAAGGGGTGCAATGTTCGAAGAGGGCAGTTTCGCATAGATTTAGGATTCCAAGTTATTGTTTTATAGAAGCTATGTATGATATAACTTGTATTTCTCTCCAGGGCATAAAGAAGTAGTGTAATAAGCTGACTATGCTCTCATCTGTAGTGCGCTTTCAGGATTCTGCAACTACGATGGAACTCATCGTCAGGTGCTAGGGCAGAAATTGGGCCGTGGTTTGTATGGATTGGATGTGTTCGCTGATTTCGTCTATTTTTCTGATTTCTCCAAAGGCACCGTGGATCGAGTGCACAAGTATACCGGTAGAAATAGAAGTACAGTAATTGCGGGTTTGAGTCATCCAAAGGGCATTCAAGTGAGTGTGTGTCCTTCCCTACTCATTGGTTTGTGGTTACTGCGAATTCTTCTTCTCAACTTTTTATCTATTTAGGTGTTGCATCCGGAAAAGTGGCCGAAAAAAGGGTCAGGCAATCCATGTGAAAGCAATAGTACCTGTGTTCAGCTATGCGTTCCGTCCAACACGAGGCGTAAGTTCTCATTTTGTGTTTGCTATGCTTCATTATTTATTGCCTCGATGGAAGAAAAGCTCAAGCGGACAGCACCGGGCGCTTTTACCTTCACAAACAGATCTGGTTCCAACTGGCCGACCCTGTAAAGATGGAAGGATTGGTTGACCAGAGAGGTAAAAACTCGGGGTTCCCAGACCATCCGTGTGGGAATGCGCTATGTGGGGCTATACCTCCTCGGTCTCTGTGCGGATAGTGATAGTGATAATGCAATTTAGATTTAATTTGAATGGTTTTAGAAGGATATCAGTGTTTGTGCCGAGACGGTATGCGTTACGACGATGGCGAATGTATCTATCTATCACGCCCGTCAACTGGTTCGCATGATATCGGTGAGCTATTTGGCCTTCTAACTATTCCCATATGGGAATAGGTTGGACCTACTTTTGCATACCTATGAGTTTTCAGATTTTGCAACAGTTCGAAATTTTGCGATAGCACTGGTGATCACCACGGCTCTGATGCTGTTCTTCTTCCACAAAAGCCGGTGAGTGCACTGATTCTTCAGATAGGGATCTCACCTATCTTTCATTTAGTCACATACTTACCTAGGTTTTGCATGAAAAGGAAGCGTGAAGGCGGAATTACATCGCCGATACCGTGTATGTCTAGTAAAATCAAGTACCTTATGCCTTTGGAGACTTGGAGATCAGTAAGAGTGGAGTGGCTGTATGTTGCCAAGACATTTCCCGGTGCCAGGGAGTGAAGGTAGACCCTAGGTTCCCATGTACATTTTCTGGGTAATCTTGTCTCCGATGCTTTATGGTCAGTGAGACCACCCTTAGATTTTAAATAAAAGATGGTCGACTGGGGTATCTATAATTGGAGATTTAATTCTGTATTTTCTTGATGTATAACTCTTAAAAATCGATCGTGGTTTCAGCGCCTACATCCTCACCCCGCCATCGACGCAAGGCAATTCTTCATGGGAAGGCCAAGGACAGGAGCGCTACCCATTGAATATAGTAAGCGCTGCGGACGGTGGAATTGAAAATCCGGTTTTCGAGCCGTGTGAGGACACGCCCATGGAAACGGAAGTGGAGGACGAGATGACTAGCTGAAGGCTGGTTGGACAACTGTGAAGATCTTTCAAATTCATCTAGTCAAAAATGTTCAAGATCTGCCATTTATTGAAGGTCAGAGTGCAGATGGACAGTGAAGGTCGCATATGCTATCGATTTTGTCGTCCCTCTGCGTCTCTGACTGCGTACATACTTAAGTCATTGTGACGATTCGAGTAGGCTATAGACTGTGAGTGGATTTTGTGCATGAATTCAATCTGGATGAGATTTGTGGAATCCCTGCCGACGATCAAAAGGATACTGTACCCAGCTTGAATTCGGGCACACAAAACACGCGACGGTCCTTGATCTCGGGTAGTTAGGACCTCGCATTGCTTTATACAAATACACGAGGTACTGTATACTACAGTATTGGCTCTATGTTGTAAAACTTTGTATCTATGTGCTCTAATACATTACGCGTCCTTTAAAACTTCATTTCAGCCTTATCTCCATAATTGCTCAATATGAACAAATTCAAACATGCATTCGTATTTTTGTTCCGTATGATATCCATCTGATTGTTTGTTTGATGATGTCAAATAAAACTGCTCTACATTCTATGCATAATATACATATTGATCGATGTTGATTGTCGACGACTACTTGCCCTAATTCCCATTTTCGAGCAGTTCCATTTGAGACTCGAAAATAACGTCATTTAGTTTCTTCTGTAGTCGTAGAGAGGCAGCACGTGAAAACTCGTCCGAAACTCTGTAATGGTGAGTTTCTATGACAATTTTTCACAAGAAAAGATTGGGACTTGAAATAATGTGAAGATGTGAAAGTAGTAGAATTCACCTGCGTAGTTGAGCAGCAACTATCGCTCCGAACAATTCAAACTCGTCCTGTTGAGGTTGAGACGTGAGGGGATGCCGGCGGTGGTACGCCTAGGAGTAACTTGTGAAGTAGCAAAACAGACAGGTGCTCTTAAGTGCTTAATTTCAACTGCGATTTGTAAAGGGACAAATATTCTGAAGTAAAAGCTTGACACCGATAAGAAAAAATAATTTTCAGTGGAAGGGCAAGACAAGCAGAGCGCCCCGCCCCATTACGGACGAGTTCCTGACGATTGCATGCCGTCTTTTCACAAAATCGAATAACTCGAATTTAGAGAAGAGCTTGTTTGTGGTCTGGTCCAAAATTTAGGTCCATTCTGTGATCAGTATAATATCTTACTATCAAATTCCACCGGCCTGAAAAGGTGTGCTGAACTGAGTGAGCCATGCACTCGTCCAGTCATATGTAAAGCACAGAGGCGGCGCAATTACGAGGTAGGACTTGGTATACCAAGGCTGATCCTTCCAATCAGCTGATGACGCCTCTTGTGTGTGCCTCCTATTTAACATTGTGCATCGAATTCTTGATTTCCTGGGAAGCCCAAGCACGTATCTACCACGTCCAGCCGTTTAACATCGGAGTGGGTAGTAGTGTGTGGGAGAGCAATCCCAGAGTGGTCACAAATCGGGGAGGGGGATTTGAAATTCCCAACCCACCCATTTCATGGCTGCAAGCTGCCCAGTGCAGTTGTGTTGAGAGTTATTGACGTAGAACGGAGTAGCACTTACTCGTTTCCGTCTCGGTTCCTCCTCCTCGTCCATCGAGTGTGCATAGGCAGCATTACTCTTTGTTCCTATATTATCAGCGGCTGTGGTATCAGCACTAGAAACTGGTGGTAAAGCAGGCGAAGGCGGTGAATCGAGCTGTGTGGGAGGCTTTTCTGCCGTAGAGTAGGACTGAAATAAAANAAAAGAGTGAACATATTGGCTGAGTACCGTAGGGATACAGTAATTAGTAAGTACTCACTCCCACCTGAGCGAACAGGGACAGCATCTGTTCCTCACTTGATGCAGCACTTTGATTACTGCCATCATATTGGATGTGATGAAGCTCACTTTTCACCAGATCCAACCTAAAACTAACAAGTGATGTTTTAGATTGATTTGGGTCGACTCCGAAGGAAGTCACTCACCCATGGTCTCTCTGGAGTGCCGCAATGTCGAATATCGGATGGTCGTTGGACAGTCGTTTAGACTCCTTATCATCCAGAAACGACAGCATACGATAGAACTTCCAGGTTGGTTCCTTGAGGGGATCGTCTGTGTATCTGGAAGTTGTTACAAATTTTTATCAAGAAGTTCCTCACTTTCCTGAAGAAAAGGGGTGGGAAGCGAATTCGCACCCGCGTCGCGTTTATAGTTCTCCTTCAACGCGACGCGACCGCTCGCTTACTCCCTCTCATTGGAATGGATGGGCGACTTCCGGGGCAATAACTGGTTGGCAACTCACTTTCCCTCAGAAACCCATCGTAGCTTCCGTACAAACGTGTCCTTGAGGTTTTTCCATTGTGATCGAATATCTTCTGCTGAAACTCATAGAAAATCAATCAATTCAATCAATAACCCACTTAATGGGAACTAGTTTGATCAGTAATGTGGAAATCAGAGTTCACCAATTTTTATCGGAATTATTCAGTTACGTATACTGAATAATTAAGTAACGCCCTCTTGAATGGCCCTACCCACTTCTTCATCGCTGTTTACATAGACAATTAATAAACAACAAATAAGTCATAGAAGTTCAATGTCTTCTCTCGAACTTCATAAATTTCACTCGACAACGTGCAGTTTTTCTCGCACTCGACACGCATGCCCTCATGCTGAGCGAGCACTTGGTCGTTCTTTGGGCTCACTCGACAACTGGCAACGTTTTTATGGGCACTTTGAAACGGGAATTCTCCCGGTTTAGGAAAACCTCGCAAAAAATGATTCGCAACTCCTCTGCTTCACCATAAGGGAATACTATCCAACTTATTCTGATTTATTTCAGTTTGCTAAAAAAAATGATCATTACCTAGGTACAACAAAACACCCTTCTTGCGAAAAAAAAAAATAAAATTTTGATAAATAAGTACGGGTGCAAAAATATTAAATTTTCAAAATGGGGGAAAATTACTTGTTCGCCTAATTTTTTGAAAAAAAGAAGCAATTAAGAATCATAAACCATTAAAGAGACAGTGGCTCCTTATGAAAATCACAAAAAATCGATAATCGATTAGAATAGTTCTAGATTTTTGCGACCACTATCACATTTTCATACTGTAATTTCTCGCCACCACGATTTTTTTTTACAAAATTTTTAAATTATCATTAAAGTGACTATGTTGGGAAGTTCATTGTGGTTTTCACATGCTATGCCGGTAGGATTATGTAGATGGCGAAAGTTACTGGATAGTTTCCATCAGAGGTTCCCATGGGAATAGAACCCTGAGTAGTCAAAGTTAGTTGAAACAAAGCAGCACAAGGGTTTGTTTTATGAATGGCACTACCGAAATGGAGTGAAGTAGGTGGTAATGGAAGGTCTTGAAAAGATGAAAGAAGGTAATGAATGAAGAGGAAAAAAGTTGGTAGTCGGGGTTCAACCTAGAGCGTTCTCCCGGGAGGCGGAGCCTGTCGATGGGCGGAGATTTCGTGGGATAGCCAGCAGATGAGCATGCTCACCTGTGTACTTAGTGCTTGACGGAAATGCTTCATTCATCACATTCGCGATTTCGGCAAAAGCTGCCGCTTTAGCACTTTTGATATTCGAATCGTTCACGGTGGTGTCCCATAGCACCTGGAAATGTCTCATTTCAAGAACCACTTTACACATTCATGGGCTACGAGCTATCGCCACCAAGTCTGATCAACTTTTTTGGACGAGTTTTAACACCTCTGAACCGTTTTTGCTGAGATTAGGGAACCTGTTTGAAAAGAAACCACTGGAATTCTTATCAGTCTACTGATCGAATCAGTGGCAATGCGAATGTGGGAGGAACTGGTAGAGGTGATAATAAAAAGCTTACCCGACGTCCTCGAACCTCTTGAATTAGAAAAGTTCGCGATGGATCTGTCCACTGGGCCATTTCGCTTCGTGGGTGGTAGAAGACTGAAAATGGCAAATCAGGGATCAGATCAACAGTTTGTAAACTACGAAAGTTAAAGGTGAGTAAAAGTAATTAGAAACAGTTGAGGGGTGTGGGAAGTCTTTGAGAACTCGAAAAACCTCAGAAGATTGACTTTCAGCTGAACAACCCTCTGAATTCCTGTCCTATCTCTCGGAACTTGCGATTTCCTTTGAAACCCTTGTCCTCATTCATTTTTTGAGAGAGAAAAGGTTTTAGGCTTTGAATTAGCCCCTGGTTTTTCGACTTAACGGCCCTCAGACACTTAGAAAGGCCATAAAAGGAAAAAAGTCTGATTGACAGCCTTTGTTGAACATTCGAAACGTTTCTTCGCCGGAAAGTCTATTCGAGAGTGACTTCCACTCAGCTATTGAACGGAGGGATCTCAAAGGTTCCGAACGTCAAGCAGCCCGAGTGATATTTGTATCAATCAATGGATATCTGTCATTAGAAAGTTCGAAAAATGAAGAGAAGAAAGGAAAACGAAGAAAGAGATTGAGGAAGGTGAAAGTGACAAAAGGATGACCAAGAAAGTGGAAGAAATTGTACATTTGAAGGTTCTCTGCCAGGTCTAGCGAACCCGCATGACGTCATTGATAAGACCATGCCCGTAGATCATCAAAATATCGAACACCCACGATGAAAAGGTACAACGATCAATTAAGGAGTACCCCACTCCCATTAGAGAGTGGGAGATGATCAGGAAGCCCCACATGGGGATCAGGGAGTAACTCGCAAAAGTGAACGTTACACGGCGACGACGTTGACGTCGACGACCGCGGCGGCGGAATGAATGACGCGCGATCAATTCGTCGTCGCCAGGCCGGCGATGGCGTGGCGACCGCGTCGCGCGACGACTGCGTCGCGGCGCGACTCCGTCTATCTCTGGTGGCTCCGCGGCCGTCGAACTCTATCGGCCGTCTGCGATCTCCGCGATTGTCGCGCTGTATCGCCGCTCGCCTCGTCGCCAAGCGCACCGCGACGACGACCATTGTTGCACTTTCGACGGCCCACACACACACCCCCCATCCCACCCACCCCCCGATAGGCATACCCACATACACACCTCAGCCACCACGTCAATAATGCAGCTGCCACAAACGAGCCAACGGTCAACGCGATGTTGTGCGAATCGGCCGCCGGACACCGGTCGTCGTCGGCTCCTATCGGAGCGCCACCTGTCATCTGGCAGCGGTTTTCGGGTCGTGAATCATTTGTTGAATTAATCAATCACAAATGATATGGACTTGGGAGAGGTTAAGTACACATGTGGTGACATCTTGGGCCCTGCACTCCGTTAGCTGACGCAATTAGCCTGTGGTCAGAACATTTGGATGTTTTTCTTAATCCTTAGATACACCTGAGGTCGCCCTTTCTTCGTGCTCAAATGTGTAAACAGAGAATGGAGCGTGCGATGTTGACAAGTCCTCTGGGGATGCGCCACGCACTCATCTTTCATTCAGATAAGCCATGGCTTTTGAAGGTGTATGAGTTGTAAGTACTGATGTGTGGAACCCAACAGGAGTGCGAATCGGTTTTCTCACTTGTTCGCCTACCCTTTGCGACCAATCTGGTACCAACGAACGGCCCCTTGCAGTCGAAGGCCTTTTTGGCACAAATGTTGTTGGAACAATTTGAGGATCTCAATCGTTCATGTAATAGATACCTCCCTTCGTTCCAATCTTATAGACACCTCTGCTCCTGTCAACATTTTTTTCTCTTTTTGTTGAAGTCAGCCGATGTTGGGTCAGTTTTCCCGATGGTGAAAAGTAGCCTTCCAAGGAGCTTGAGGCATGAAAACTGAGTCAACGAAATAGATCGCAATAAATAGATCGCATCAGCATGTACCACCAACTTGGGACTTTCCTTGTTTTACAGGGATGCTGCCTAGAACTAAAATGAGAGAGTCTACTGTAGTTGTTCAATTTGTTTTTGGGAATGCGCCATGCACTTGACTTCCATTCAGGAACATGGTGGTGCATTGAAGACATATATGGTCTACACAATGGCTCACGGTAGCCAGGCGACGCACAAATCAGTCTTTTCTATCCCACCAAGCGAATTTGATATCATTTGGTCGTGGAGTGATGGAAAGCTTGGCTGGTTCGAGTGGTTGTCGATTCGGGATAGGATCTCCGGACCATGTTTGTGATAATGGGTCAAATAGCACGAGACCTTATTGTGTCCCTATGACGGAGCTTTATCTATAAGCAAATTTTACCATATGGTTTTCGCAGCCATCGAAAGTAGGCAGCTTCTCCTGACCCAAGGATTGGTCAAGGAGCTTGAACGGGTAGGCTGTAGTCGTGATGGACGAACCCGTGATAGTGAGGTAGGCAGTATCCTAGTTAGCTCTTCCAACTTGGACAGCATGGTTTTTTATGGAAAGCTTGGCTATTTAGTGAGTGGGCAGGAGCCCTACTCAGTAGCACTGGTCCTTCGGCTTTGTCGTCAGGGATCGTTGTGAAAATCTTTTTGAACTCCGGATACAACGCAGGGCATTTTTTGTCAAATGGGTTTCTCCTTTTGACTTCACTAACGAGTCTTCTTCCCATGAAAATGAACGGCGACTTGATGTTGTCAGCACACCATTCCCTGTCATGAAATCGGGGAGGAAGATGGAAGTGAGGAAGAGGGCGATCAGCTGATGAGATCGGTTAGCTAGTGGGGGCTCATATGTAGCCGATGCATCAGTCAATTGAATAGACCTCATCCATCAGGGAAAACAAATTACCTTCTTGCATGTTCGCTTGACAACTGTTGCAGGAGATGATGATAAATGTAGGGTGACGATCGGTGATCACGAAAGACCTTCCCAGTGGCGGTACAGTTAGCCAAGGTTCGTGGACGGAATGTGGTATGTATAAGGGAAAACCAGCGGCACGCCCGCCGAGTTCTCCTTTTGCTCTCCTCTGCCCTCTCTTTGAGCTGGTATTATATGGATTTGACTGACGTAAGTGAGACTTCCTTGGAGGTTATTCCAGAGAGTACTGAAATTACTCTTTGATACTATTACTAATCACCGAAAATAAAGTTGGATCAGACTGTTCCACTATCCTCGGCGTCTATGAATCTTATGGGTGAAACGCTGGCTTCGTTCAGTAGAACGGACGATGAGTCGACCAAAAGGACTGGGTCGAAAGTGCCAACATGGTTTTCTCCAACTAACTCTCAGCTTCACTCTTGCCGTACAGTTCTTCATCGACGTGATGGCATGTCGAATTTCGGAAGGAAGAACCGAAGGAGCGATTTATTCTAAGACTCCTGGTCGGCGATTAATTCCCCTAACCTCCATCTGGGGACGCCCTGCGTAGCTTCGTCACTAACCGGCTGGGATCCATCAGCGAGAGAGAACCCTCAGTGAAGGAGATCCGTAGTTTTGCCTCTAATAATCGGTGGTAATTATTAATGAATGACAATAATGATTTCAGCGTTATTTCGGAATAAGCCACACAGTCTTAGTGAATATCACGGAACATGATTACGGTGAGAGTGCATAGACAAGAAAATCTACGAGGATTCAACAGCCCTATTTTATTGATCGATTTAATGAAACCAATTAACAATCAGGACAACTAACCAAGAAATGTCGCGCGATCTAGGTTTGTGAGTGAACTTAACCGCCCATCAGGCATGCTGGAAGGCAACCCTTTTACCTGTTCTTATGAATCGCTTATCGTTCATATGACAATACAAATTTTCAAAGAAATGGACTTCAAAGTCTCGACACAGTAAGAAGCTAGGCAGAGTTGAATGATGCCCCTTAGATCTCAGTTGATCTTCTCAGAGCATTTATTCGTCCCCTGTTGTGGTACGTTCGTTAGCGGGAATGGAGAGACATTGATCTGGGGTAGGACCCAAGAAATACTCATACGTGTAGCAGCGGTGAAACGCCTGCCAGGATTGTAGGCTTGAATGCAGACCTTAATTCCTATGGCTAAAATCGGTTCGTGGCTTTGGCATGCCCCGTTTGGTACTGCATTCCCAGAGAAGGTGGGCTTTGCCACATCGGCTTATCGGCTCGATCTTTCACGTCATTGATTACTTGATTTTTTTAAACTCATTTGCACCTAATCAGGATTATGACGGGTATTTTTAGGTTCCCTGAGCTACTGAGAGATCACTTATCTCAGTGATTTGCTGGACAGAGCAAATACGTTCCTAATCAAATAGTCAGCTTTGTTATCTGAGCAGGAATTCTTGAGTCATACAACGAATAAAGACAAAGGAAAAACCCTAGAGGAAAGGAAAGAATGAACCGAATTTATGAACAGAAACAGGAATAATGATGGGAAGTGACTTGGCTCAACGTTGTCATAACCGACGTGGCACTTGGAATCTGACCAGATTTTATTTCGGATCAACGCCTACATTATGAAGGCACAGACTCACAAGAAACGATCTACATGTCTGATGGTAAGGGCTGGATCACCGAACCAGCCCAAGAAAAGTTTCCGTTTCTAAGTGTCAGTAAATCTCGTGTGATTACTTCTAGGATGAAATAAAGAGTCGAACAGAGAGCATGGCGTACTCCGAGCAGGGACGATATTTTGTGTTCCCTCGTCAACAGAGGTGTGTTTGCGTTTGATAAGAAATCTTTGCAGAATGTGAACAAGGTGCAATCGAAGGCGATCATTGCTAAGCGGGGATTAGTCCTGGAGGGCGGTTTGTGAGGGCACAGGTGCTGTACTTACCTTGGTATAAAAGTATATTTTGCGAAGTTCCACGAAGAAAGCTTGGCATTCGTTAACAACTCCAACGTCTTGCTCTTTTACGGACTGCACCGAACAAAGGGGTGGAGCTTCAGAAACTTCGGACGATTTGTGCTAGGCGGTTACGTCAGCAAGTGACGCATCGAGGTATTAATTAATTTATTTATTTCATAAGCTATATGAGACAGCGTGAGAAAAGCAAGAAGTATAGAACTAAGAAGAAGGCAAGCAGTAGTATTAGGCTTACTCAAAGGTGACGGCTTACCACTTAACGTATAGGCGATGCTGTAAGGGGGAAGTGATTACCGTAAATATAGTTTATGAGTAAATTGACTTGAATCAGTATGTATGTCAGTAGACCTCAAAAATCATTGTGGTGACCTTAATTCTATCGAATGGGTTGGTCATCAGGTGTCAGCATAACAATGGCCACCTGCAAGTCTTATTTCGCTTGAAAATTAGGTCTACCGAATAGTCTATTCTTCAAGTGGTCAGTATGATTAGGAGAAAATAAACAACAATAACTTTTGGGAATTTTTTGCAAGAAATTGGTTTAAGTCTCGCTATAATTTCGAATATAACTGAGGTACATGGCGCATTCCAAAAATGTAACAATCAAAGCAGGACTTTCTTTCTCTTAATACTTTGATATTTTTATGACAGAATTGTAAATTTTGAGGGTGTCTTTACGACCGTATTTTATTGACTTTTTTTTTATTGAAAACGAAGTATATATTTTTTGATATCCATATGTAATCAAGAAACTGATGAAGCCCTATTCATAAACAGTCATCCATTGAAATTCATTGAATAATTAAATTCTAAATCAGTTCCTCCAATATCATTACGAATTATAAAATATATATAGTTTCTTGATCTCAATCAATATGCTCGTAAGGTGTAAGACAACTTCAATCGTCAATCACTCCTCTTTTGGGGATGCGCCCTGCAGGTGGCTTCCATTTGGAATTGTGGTGACGATTTGAATGTGTATGCGACCCATGCAAGATGTCTTGAGGTGATCAGCCGATGTACAACTTACCAATTAGTGATTTCATCCTCTCAGATGATTCTGGTTTCAGTTTACCGATTCCAGGGGATTAGAGGCTTGGTTGGCCCGGGCGAGTGCAGATCCCTGGATTCGATCGCTTGATCGCTTGGCCGATGGTGCGCCGCTCCATTTCCGCTCCACTTTGTAGTACACTATATTCATTTCCAAAACGAGTAGCTTAACATGTTCAAAAAATCTCAGGAAGTGAACTATCTTTCGAGACAAGAGCATTTTAAAAGTAACGGTCTCTCCGAATTACGGTATTCCCAATTTTATACAGTATTTTTCTTACAAAAAATTAATTTTTGCCTATATCCAAGGTTCCTATTCATTCTTTCCCAGGATGGGGACTTACTCGTAGTTGATAAATTTTCAATGAGATGTGGGACCATTTCTGGCTTATTATCGAAAAATTCCAGTATAGATGTTCCAGTTTTCTCCAATAATTTGTAAACTTCTTTGACTCGTAATCATTCCCACCCATTTACCTAATTATTGTGTTGGATAATAAAGCCTTTCTATGTCCTGGAACATCTTTGCTTAATCCCATTTCACGATTCCAAGTAGGAACGGGAGATTCAGCAAAATGTGCTGCTTGAAAAGTTTGCCCTTTTTGTTTTGTAGAGGTAACGGTTCGAAGCCAATCGATTTTTGATCGAGGGATTTAGGCTCCTGATGACCCTCGTGATTCCACGGGTACCGACTTGCTTCCACGTACAACACCAGCAAACTGGGTGGTTTCCCAAAATGAAGAGGGGATGTTCACAATCATTCCTTACGCTTTGATTTCGGCTGTTCGCGGCCACTTTTTCAAGATCTTTCTCTTGCCAGTGCAGTAGTCTGATTACACGACATTCTTCTGCTTTCCCTTTCCTTTCCGCCCACACCGCATGTGCTCACCTCTAACCCGAACAGATCTACCACTGTCCTGATTATCTCTCGAAACACCCAAAAAAACGTCGAAGGAAAGCAGGATGTATGAGCTAATTCGAGACCGAGAGTTTTTGTCTGTCATGCAGTCATTACCCATGAAACCCTTCACAATGTTGTTAAATTCATCTCATCTCTCTTGAATGAGTGAACACCACATCCCGTCTTCCCCAAAAACTGGTTTCAGAATATAAGCTAGTTCCTGAGTAGGAAGATACAATGATATTATAGTTCAACATGGTAGAATCGGCACCCAGTATCGATTATTTATAGATATATTTTGAAGAGTTTACCCTTTTCAGACTGGTCAACAGCAAGAGAGCGCAGCGCATGGCTGGATCATTGAATAAGCCAGTCCACTGTTAGCCCACTGTCAGAAGTGAATGTGTTCTGGTGACTACGGCTGAACTTCTTCCATCATTTAATTCCTTTTTTAAATGGTTCATTTTATAGTATAGGCTATTGTAAAAAAGCCCAGTTGAAAGACTCTGGAGTGGCAACGATTGATAGGTGCCCGGTTAGCTCAGTCGGTAGAGCACCAGACTCTTAATCTGGCTGTCGCGGGTTCGAGCCCCGCATCGGGCTGGCATTTTGCAATTGCCATGCTTTCTGAGAGATGAGAGCATTCGCCTTTAATCACTTATGCCGTTCAGGAATGACTCTCACTGGTCCGTTTGATTGAGAAGCCTCGTCATGTACACTATTCTCAACGTTTTTTATAAAGAATTTTAAAACTGAGGAAGACGGCAAATTTAATTTGGCCAGCTGATCTCCAATTCCTAGTCAATTGCGAATTTATCAGAGTGAGCCACCCGAGAGTTCCCAAGAAGTTTCACGCTGTCTTTCAAATGACCTTGGGAAGCGCTGACACTTGTCCACTGTGTCTACGTAAAATTCTGGCATTCTGGGATCCATAGATGAAGTAGGCAAGCCAAGGAGTTTTACTGGCTTTTTGTTTTCCGAACTCTTTGATTATGAATTTCAACGAGCACTTTTCGGAAAGTAAATTCTCAAAAGTGATCTTCCATTCTTCTCCGTCTCGAGTACATGGGGAACTCGTATTATGCGCTCTCTATCACGCTCATCCACCGTGCTTGTCATGAGTCAAGCAAAGTCCTCAAATTAGTGATGGGATCAAAGCCTTACCTCCACCACTTTTGTTTTGTTCCTCCTCCTCTACCAACCTAAATCTGAACCAAAGCAAAAATCAGCGTAACAAGTATAAAAATGCGGAAACCACTGTCATTCTGTGATTTCTGGATTAATTCTATCTTCATGGTTAGCTTGTTCCCAGTACTGATCCAACTGTATGTGAATCCTCAACAGAAACATCGTTATTCAGACAAATCTGATGATTTTCTGTGTTTGAAACTGTATTTCCATTCAAAATGGTTTTAAACTTTGTTTACTTCTTATCGCTCTGATATTTGCAAGCTCTCCGAATCATTTTCCTTCTTAAATTGTTCACTTCTGACTTTGCAGGCTTCAACCGAGCTCCGGCTCGTCGCACGGCTTATATGATAATGCCCTTTTTACTCGATCCACACAGTTTCATCCACTTCGAATAAATGCACATTTATTACTTATGCTTATTTATATTTCGTTTTATTAATTATATTTTCTTGGCCAACGCTTTTTTAAGGGAGGAATCCGATGCCGTGCCCTTGGAATTTGTTATCCTGTGGATCGAACAAACTAGTCAATGCTCGCCACGGATGGTTGATGTTGCGGAACTTTTCACTTAAGAACTGTCTCAGCGATAGATGGAAATCGGTTGGCGACAGGGCAAGTGAGTGAAATCCTCTGAATAGAAATTAATGTTGTGTTGAAGAAATCCGGCCAGAACCGCTGCTTTTCATTTACCTGGGCTTTTTTGTGAGCGTTTTTTTTTTCAAAAGTCATGNTTGGGATAGGTATTGAACGTGCTAATCCATGCTCCTTACCCCCAGCTTGATTAATGCTCAATACTTGTAGTCCTCTGAAATAGGAAATAGACATTCCAGAGGAAAAGCCTCTATCTTGCTTGACTTTTGTATTTTGTTGCCCAATACAAATACCATTTCAAATGTCTCCGAAATCTCGATAGTAGCCGAATGCATGGCGTCATCTGGAAAGACTGATCACTGTGTTCAATACTTTGTGCAGTTTTACCATTCATACCTCATCGTTTCTGTCTTTTTAGTCCCTGACGAGGCCTGAGAGTGATCCAGGCAGCCACAGGGGTAAAGATATGCCCTAGCCATGAAAGATCGTAACTTCCAGTGCCAAGTGAAAGCGATCCCATCAGGTTGATCCGAAACCCGTCGAAGTTGATAGCCGTGTCGCATCGAATCACTTTTGATCTTCGATCGCTGTTGAGCGGTCAATCAGGTCAGCACAAGGAAGAGATCTTCTTACGTTTCCAGTAGAACTCGCGCTCTTCTTGGTTTCTGCTTCCTCAGCTCACGTAGAACCTGATGTAGACATTGTGGACCTGTTGGCGTGATGCCAACTGATCCGTTTGTTCCTGAACATTGTCGACGTCATTTCAAAGGCAGAGGCCTCGCGACCAGTTCTTTTCTCAGTCCGTCGACATGCCTCGCCGAATGCGTTGATCGCTGTTAGACTTTGGCATAAGAACTCGCTTTCCGTTTAGATATTCTGATTGATTGCCGTTTCAGTTCTCTTGAACCTTCCCACTATCACTCTGAACTTGCTGTTGCCTTTTGCTGGAAGTGTCTGGCGTTCATGACGTATCTGCCTTTTTATGCCTTTTTGTCCCGTCGTTACCCTACAATTACCATTTACCCACCGAAAATAAAGTCTTGAAATGTCGTTCAGGTCTCCCAGGTTCTGCTAGAACATCCCACTCAGTATGCCGTCGTGCTCTTGAACTATCATCTTTTCCCTAATACAACTGCTTTTGCTCCTCTTAGGTTTCTTTGGTTCATTTTCATCCAAACCATGGTCATACCTTCCTTTTCTGCCCTTTTTCCCATATTCGTCTTCATCCTTTCTAATGGAGTTGTAGTAACTCCCTATAAAATACCTTAGTTCACTTACTTCCTCCGAGTCATTGAGGAACCCTTTTGTAGCCTCCTATAGGTTATTCTAAGCTCTGCTTCTGAGAAGACACTATGACCCATCAATATGCAATCGACCTGCACTCTAGAAAACAGGAATCAATTGAAAATGAAAGTAAGCCCGGAGTCAAACTCGTCTACAGGAAAGGGGTGCTCATGATCTGCTCATTGGATTTTTCCTTGGTCAACATGATCTTTCTTCCCCGTCGATTAGTTGTACCAGACTGGTTTGCGATGATTGCGTCACTGACTTGTTCAATGTCTTTTCTTCTCTTTTGATTCGATGATCTGCGCACTCAATTGACTCTACGTTCCTGGTAAAAATCAGTTACGTGGCGCGATACAAAAAGAAGCCCTATTGTGTTACTCTTTAGCTAGCAAAAGAGCTGCAATGGACTTTCTTCTATCATACTTTTACTAACGTCTTTGCTTGATTCTGTGAGGCCGAGAAGATTCCATAGCTCCAATGTGAATGTTTTCTGGTTTGTGTAGTCTAATGGTGAGAGGCAGAGCTATGTGCTTTCATAATCGTAGGATCACATTCTTGCCAGTTCCATTACGTCTTTGAGTTCCCGAGCACCAGTGACAATTACATGAATTTGAACGTCGCTAGAAATACCGTATGCTCCTGTGAAACCCAGTCTTCAGCTTAATCTCGAGCTTTGTGAAATCACTCTTTATTCGTAAGGCAGACTTGACCCGCTCAGCAATTGACAACTAAACTGAGAGCATGGCGTATTCTTGCGCGCCTTGCCCCTATCTTTTCGATTACGTCTTTGGTAGGAAAGGCTTCTACCATTAAACCACTGGGAATCTTACCAATGTTTGAGATTAAATTTGGTGAACTCACCAAAGCTTTTGGTGGAATTAAGGATTTGATTTCACCAAAGATTTTTGATGGATCATTTGTAAAAGTCCAACAACCGCCCTTCGGGTCATCAGTTATCCCGACAGAATCCATATCTTTTCTAGTTCGCCAATTTGTTACTGCTCATTTAGCTCTCCATGTTCCTCTTCTAGAATCGGAATTCTTCATTTATAATGCGAGCATTTTGGTAATCTTTCAGAATATGTGTGAGCTCCCAGTTGATGAAATTCGCTCCCCTCAAATCGTTATCCCTGAACAGTGAAAAATTTGTATAATGAAGAGCATGAAAGAACACCTAGGTGAAGTTTCATGAAATAGAAAGTGATCATGTTGAACTGCATGATTTGTCTGGGTGCTTGGGTGAAAGGTAATACATCTGTAGTAAACGCTTCTCAAATCGCACAAAATCTTGGATTTTTCTTTTTGATTTGTCTGATTGAATGGATTTTCTGTGATTAATGTTGGTGTATTCGAGTGGTTTTCCATTTTTTATTTTGCCAAATTTTCTTGTGAAAGTTGCCCTGTAGCTTTGGATTGATAGGTACACGTATTTTTTGTTTTTGTCATGTTTTTATGAAAGTGTTCCGACCTTTGGCATTAGAAACCAGTGGAAGTTTAACGACAGATTTAACAAACTCGTTTTTGTCGTCATTTTTTATAACAATGTCTGCGATTATGGTGGCTGACAGAAGGAAATGTTCCTTAAAAAAAGTATATTTTTGGTTCATACCTTACACATACCTTACGACCCAGAAGAGGTATTAAAATTCCTGTTTAGAAGTTATATTCAAAAATTTAGGTAATTTCAAAAATTTCTATCCATAAATTTTGTGCACTATTGCCGAACTTATTGTTTCTTTTTGTTATTTAGCTGCCACGTTCGTAGTTCTGCAATTCAAATATTAAAAAATTGCTTGAATATTTGGCAGGATTTGGAATTTGAAGGTCAAAAAAATGTTAAAAAAGCATTTTTGTATGATACCATTTATCTGTTTTTTTTGCTTACTTGTTTGTTTATTCTTTTTTGCACTTATACGTTTTTTTTTGTATGCAAAAATATTTTTCATTGCCATCATTGATAGACCCCTTTGACCTCGTCATTTAGTTTGCCATGCTACCGTTCTTCCATCAATATCGTGAAGGTGATTGATGGTTTTGATGGTTCACAAATTGCTTCTAAAGATCATGTGGATGCATTTTACTGTCCTACATAGGTTGCATTATTTTTTTCCATTCCGCTAACGCAAGCAAAAATCATTTTCAGTTTTATTTTTCAATCGATTTTTATACAGTTGAATTTTGAGGGATCAAAATGTTTCGATTGTGAAGCAGAACTCCCGTTGCTAGGTTCTGCTTGGATCGTTCCTTTCTCTAAATGAAAGGAAATGAAGCTAGGATCCAGCTTATGGTGAGCCGTTAAGAGACCGAACCTAGGGATTCTTCCATTTCAGGTGGGAATGTGTAGTGAAAAAACGAGATTTGGCGTGACTTTCATAATACCTTCCTCAATCTCTCTTTCCTTCCCCTCTTTCTGCAATCGCAATTGCAATTGAAGCCCCTTTATCGAGCTGACCGGCGATAGCACCCAAATCCGTCTGGCTGCTTTCATAGTCCGCCGGCCGTGGGCGGCGCTTCTCCCCTGTATACAACTGAATTTGATCGATACCGCAAGCCGAGTAGTTTCCCGGCCGGCGCGCGCATGCGGGCCGGTCGGTGGACTATGAAAGCAGCCTCTGTGCGCAAACGAAGCCTTCGTAAANAGCCTTCGTAAAATAATGGTTTTTTTTTTGAA
Organism: Haemonchus placei; assembly: GCA_900617895.1. NCBI lineage: Eukaryota > Metazoa > Nematoda > Chromadorea > Rhabditida > Trichostrongylidae > Haemonchus > Haemonchus placei. The sequence goes on along the minus strand of UZAF01018058.1, from coordinate 10,169 downwards.
TTTCTGTCAAAATTGTTTATAAAAGTGTGGAGTGTATTTTGAATAGGTTTACACAGTTGGTGCGGATGCGAATTTTCTGCAGTTGGGTGATGTAACCCATGAATGGCATATGTGTATATTTGCTTCAAGAGTCATATAAATGCAATAGTTTATACAGTAGGTTACAAGCCGCGTCACGCTCATAATATTTCTTTTAGTCCAAGGTCAGTAATTCGCCGAATGTGTTTCAGTATGCGGTTGGCGGTCATACTTGCCGCCATCTACGCGACGACATCGATGCCGACGCCAAACGAGTCTTCAGAGTCCATTGAAGACGAAGACGATGGTGAAAGCTGGGAATGTGGTACAGATGCCTTCAGCAAATACATCAGCGAGAACCAAATCGAACTTGATTGTCCTCATTTGAAAAGTGAGAACATTCACTTTTATAGAATGGTCATCAGATTGGGGACCGAACATCGGTGCGTCCTGACACGCATGCGGCAAATTGCGCGGCGAATCAAAACTACCATGACTTCCTTATATAGATTAAATCGACGTGCTCACTTATAAACAGTTCCAACTTCAGGCCCCGTCGTTGTTTTGTGTACATGCTTTGCGTCTGGCTGCTTTCGAAGCCCGCCGGCCGGCGGACTATGAAAGCAGCCTCTTCGTGATAAACGCCAGAGTCGCCCAAATCGCCATCTATTTCGCCGTGCGGTTTGCCACGTGAATCTCCGGACGCACCAATGGGCTGCTTTCATAGTCAGCGGTTTGGCCAGCGAGTGAGCGAGCGACCGACCGGAGGCGGCGCTTGTCCCTTGTTTACAACCGAATCTCGGTCGATACCGCTAGACGAGTAGTCCCGCGGCCGCACGCGCGCTCGCCCGCGGACTATGAAAGCTGCCATGTACCGGTACCGTATCAGATCAATGAGGCTAAAATTAATGATCTATTACAGAGAGCGTGAACGGGTGTTGCATAAAGCACGACAAATGCTATGATGATCAAATGGGACGGAAGTTCTGTGATGATACGTTCTGCAGCTGCCTAGATGTGAGTTCATGGAATACTATATGACTAGAAAAGATGGGTATACGATTCCATCCTCCAGAAATCAACACTAGTTGCAGACAAGTTAAACAACATTTAAGTGTTCAGAGCCCTCATTTCTTGCCCCTTCCTAGTGCGGTTTCCCTGTTTTCCCTCCCTATGATTCTTAGTTCATGTGATCAACTCCGCTGAGGGAGATAGGAAAAAAAGGCTATCTGACTATTTGAAGACACTATGAATTCCTACAGAAACCACAACCCTCCGCCTTCTTACGCCATGCCTCAGCGCTAGCGGAGCATGCGGACGAGTTGCCCGTGCGTTTTTAAACGCGAATCTGCGGGAAAATAAATGTATGATCATTGTGTGTTGTCTCCTGTGGTCATATTTCTTTAGTTTATTCCTTAGTTCCTTTGTTGCCTTGACAGTTGGAAAGAATAGGAAATAGTGAGTAGAAAGCTCTAGTTGTTTGTGCCATTGGTACCAGTCTGTCATTCTGGCAGTGTGGGTGTCACTTGAAGTTTCGAAGTTCAGTTCAACAGCGCGAAGAGAAGAAAAATGGTTGAAGGGTTTTCAAAATACAACCTTTTTCATCTCTTAGTTTATTTTCTAATGAAATATCTCCGCTAATATTACTCATTTGATGTCGTACTGGCCAAACGAATTGAGAAGTTGTTTCTCCCTCAGTATGTTGATGTTTATCTATCCCGGAACGTAGCTGGCTTAAGCTTTCTCTCTGTGATACGGAGTATCGACGAAGTAATGTTAATTGAGCATGAATATTGTAGGGTGTTTTGGTTTTTCCTCAAAAACATGCCGTCAATCTGATTTTAATGTTACTGATGTTGTACTGTTAATTTCAGGTCGTCACCAAAGGGTCGGATGTATGTAATAATGAAAATGGCCCGTTATTCTGTGGTATGGTCCGACAATTTGGTCTAGAAGCGTATTTGAGATCGGGAAATAACACTTCTTCTAATATAACACTTATCATTGAAGAACAGCAACAGGTACGTTCGAGAGCACATGTGCTCAAAGGTAGTTTCCAGAGACTTATATCGAAAATGTACGCGATGAATAACAAGAGATGCAGTATCATTTACTCAATATCACCACCCAGTAATTGCTAATCTTCTAACGATGCAAAGATGTTTGCAAGATGAACCGAATTCGCTTAGCATTTGTTGACAGAGGTCTTCAGATAATATTATGCGAAGAGTGCCCATTAGATAAATAAAGGTGTGATACACGGACGCGCGCGGTCGCGACGCTGTTGCACCCTTTTTCGGTATGACCGCGTCGTGACTGCTGTGCTCAAGAAGCCGCCATCTTTTGTCTCTGGGAACTGCAGGTCATGTAGATCCCGAATGGATTTCATGCCGATAATTCAGGAACCCACTAACACAACGACCACTGACATTGTCAAACTTTTTGAAAATGATTACGAATCGCAAGTCAGGTACGGAACTTGATTTTCTGGTTTGGTAAATGTTTCCCTTGTTAATTTAGTCTTAAGTTATTTAATTTAGCGTTAACGATACAATAGTCGAAATTTCGGAATCGGATGGAGTTGATCTCTTGGACAGCATACTGAAATCACATCAATTGTAGCGATTTCTTGATTATATTGTTGTATATATTTTAGTTTCTTGCTATAAAAATTGCGACTGTATGCGTGATTGTGTTGTGACCAGAGGGATCTGTCCCTGTCTTCGATATTAGCTCTGACATTAGTCAACAAGAGGGTAAGACTCTGATTTTAGCAGTCATTAGCGACATAGCGAATTGCCCCGGTAAGTCTGTCCTGCCATGCACTTACGGTTATTATCTCTCTGGCTCTTCAGCAACGTGAACGGACTAGATCAATGAATATCAACTGCATAAGCACAAAACTATAACGATCATTCATAGTTCGGAAGATGCGCGCCTCGTGAAGCCGATAATTCTGCAGGTATGGAAGCCAAGTACATTTACCAACATATTGAATTTAGTTAGCCGGAATCTTTAATGTGACCACCCTTTTATTAATTTGAAGAAATTCTGACGAACCGATGTAAGGTTGATTCGATTACGATTTTGATGTTTTACCTCACTGTATTTGTTTGAGCGCACCACCGCGTGCATCAAAGTAACTCCTCCATAATGACTTAAAGATGAAAAGTAGCAGGTGAGCTAGGAAGAGATTTGGATCAAGCTAGAGCTAGATGGTTTCGGAATGTGCATTGTATGCTCTGTTGTTCAGTATCCCAAATTGTTGGTTGCTTGAATACGGCCTTGTCGTCTTATATCTTTTTTTTTTTTGGACGAAACCGTACGTCGGTGCAAAGCAACTGCTGCTTGTGTTGACGCGTAGGAGACAGGCTCTCCTTGAACATCTTCAACTTGAATTCACAAATTGGGTTATTCCAGTGAAGAGGGTTCATCGAGCTATGTTTTTCCACCAATATACTTACGAGACTAATATCAGTTCCGTTTTGAACTAACCGTTTTTGCTCTCAACTGGGATTCCTGACTGATTAAAGTACCCGAAGATCCAGAGGACGAGGTAATTCTAATTCTTACCCAAAGGGGAGGCGTTTTCCGCAGTCGTTTCCTGAACACCTACAAATCAATAAATTTATTCGTTAAGAAGGCGATGACGATTGAAGTATGCAATATTTGGGCGACATGGTAGCTTTGGGATGCTCTTCATAATCTAATTTCGAACTGTTTGGGAAAGAGAACGTTACCTCTTCAAATAATATAGTCTTCCTTTCATTCACAATTGCTTTAAAGCATGCTTCAAACAGCTATAGAAGCTTATTTTTGCACCTGTCACATAGTTGTCCACTGTCTGTGTATAGTTAGGGAAAGTTCAGTGCGAGTTCATAATCTGTCCAGTTCACTTTATAGGACAACCTGCTTCGTTCAATCTCTTGCAGACGGTGGTAACAAAAATTGGTTTATGAAATTTTTATGTCATTGCACAAAACAAACAATAAAAAGGGCCTATTCGGCAATTTTGTACTCCAGGATAATTTGCTGTTGACCCAATCTGTTGAAGGTGATTACAGGCAGCCGGTTGGAGGCCGAAACTAGCTTCACATTGCGATCATTCGGTGACCAGAATCTGCAAGACTAATTTTGTATGTAGAAGGGCAATACTGACATTAGGAACTCGCCCACCGGTATCCTGTTCGAGTTTGATCTTGATTCGATTTGATCTCGATTCCTCATAATATGCAACCGTCATAAGGGTAACCATATGAGATTGAGTAGATCTCAACTTCTATCGTTTTCCCTTGAGGAGCCTAAATTATATGGAGTCGGAAGAGAAAGCTTGAAAAGTAGGCAGATCAATCGCATACTTCAATCCAGTAGTTGCAGAAAGCGAATTCATCCCTTACAGGATCACCGTAGCCGAGTATGTCAATGAGGAACTGCTTGCTCTGTTTCGCCACTAACGTTCTTCCGCATCCGGAAGGCTGAAAGAAAGGCTCCATTGGTAGACTCTTGTGCAGGGACGGGACATTCCACCCACTCGCTCATTGCAGGAAGCCCCGCCATAGCCGCCGGGACAAATACATTCCGAGCATCTTTCTGGGTGAGGGAATCCACCATTCTCGCATTGGTGAGACTTGGCATTCAGACATTTGGCTGAACAACTTTCTGCATCACTTCCTACAGAGCAGACGTCTGGACAGTGCCTTACTTTTGCATTTGTAGTGGTCGTTGATCATGGATTTGTCTATGAATGTCAGGATGTACGAGCCCATCGATTCTTGGAAGTTTCATCATAGGCTATCATTGTAGGTTTCTTGTTCTGAGAAGCACTGAAGTATGCAAACATATTGAGCCATGAACACATAGTGCTTATTCCTCTTCCCCACCCCGTAGCACCGTAATGCATGATGCTGTCGTAGTCATAGGTAAGATCATAGTTGGTGGTGGTTTCAGGTGTCTCCTTGATGTACTGGTCCACGAAATCTTTCTGTAATACTCTAACGATACGCTCTATCAACTTGATGGAGGTTTGTAAGTGATGGTTTACTCGAACATTCTCCAAAGCGATAGTTATGAAGTCATCTCGATCGTAACGAGACATTGTATGGAAAAGACCAAGAGCGTAACCGAGTCCATGTGCTGCAGTTCCGACCTAATGCGTGTGGTGATGAAAGGTAAACAAAAAGGGCCGTGTAGTTTTTCAAGTCATAGTTCGGAGAGACGAAAGTACAAAAACTCAGCAACACCTCACCTCCTCACAGCCCACTCTGAGCGAAAGAGGTTGTTCGCCTCTAAGGCGTCCTCCGTACGACCAGCAGCCTTCCTCTTGCATCAACACGATACTGTGCTCAGCTGAAATCGAATTTGATCGTGATGCCATCAGATCGTGATGCATGTCTCGTGTAGAAATCATTCAACATTTGTTCTCTTTATCATGGTGGAACTTGATGCACGACGCGTCTTCCCATTGTCTGGCTCCCTTCTTGAGGGTTTCTCTGGTAAAGTAGTCCGGATTTCCGACTTTCAAAAGGTCCAAGCAGGTGAGATTCTTGTTTCTTGGTGAGATGTTCTGAAGTCAACCTGCGCTGTAGTCAAACTTGTAAAAGACTTCTGCTCCGTGCCATGTGGTATTGGGATAATTTTTATCTTTGAACGCTTGTCTCTTCTCTCGGTCGCGGGTTCCGTCGACAGCTTCCAGGACTTCATCGGCTTGTTTCCTGAGAGAGAGCCACTTTATGAATTGTTGCATGCCGCATGCCTAATAAGAAGGATAGGAAAGTATTTTGTCAAGAGAATATCACTCTGGAAGAGGTGTTTGCCGATGCTACTGGCCGCGTTGATCTCGACTATCGTGTCTTTCGGGTCTTCAACGGTGTTGTTTCTTCTCGCTAGGATTTCCTCGAACATTACCTTTTCCGTAAAACCCTACCTAACCCTAAATTGCGTAAAAAATGTGTGAACAAGGTTCACCTTCATCTTGCGCTCTAGTTCCGTCTTCTTCTTTTGCAATGTGTGTTTCAGCTTCTCTATCGCCTTTTTCTTGATTTGGTTCAATTTGCTGCCAAATGAGAAAGGCCAGTCCTTATAAAGATCTGAAGACATCCGAGAGTATGTATGAGCGAGTTTATTTTACCAAACCTCAATGTCGCTGACCTTTCCAAATCTAGTGAGGGTCGCGTTTTTAATCCTATCAATCACATTGCCTCTTTTGAAAAAGTCTTTCGCTTTATCAAGCAGGCCTGCTTGCGCTGATACAGCCAAGAAGAGCAGCAATATAGTGAGCCTCATCCTTAAACAAGCAGCTGAAGGGTGTTGCTGTCAGAGAAGGAAGGAAATATCGAAAGGTAAAACTTTCTTTATGGAGCTCTATGCAATGCTAGATGAGCAGTCTCCTCCTCAGTTTTATAGCTTTAGATCCAAAGTTTGATAAGTTTGAACAACTGCTAAAGGGCAATGACGACTACCAGAGTAGAGCTGTTCCACTCCACTTTGTTCAACTGCTACCTCACGTTAAGACCATCACTCATTTGTGCGGGAGAACTTTGTTCGAGATCACCTCCAATTTCTTCACATAAAATATGCTTCTTCGATGCCAGCAGTTTCGATATATAGTGATTTACGATATCACTTTGAGGGAATTCCTTTTAGTTCTGGTTATAAAGTGGAGTGTAGCTAACGGACAGAGCATTTTGTAAGCTGTTTGAAGTTCTATTCCTTGACCTGAGTGGAACTTTGAGAGAACGATGTCTCGATTGAGGGGTCTGGCAGATGGGATATCCGGAGCTACTGGTACTGAAGAAACATGTTTTATGTAAGGATTCTGGAAGCAATCACGCACAAAGCACTCCCTCACAAGTGTTTGATGATTTCAACGTAAGATAGCAGTTAAATAAAATGAAATTAAACAGGCATACTGAAAGCCCTTTAGCAGTTGTTCAAACTCATCAAACTTCGGATCTTATGCTATAAAACTTAGGGGAGACTGCTCATCTAACATTGCATAAAGCTTCATTAAGAAATGTTCACCTTTCAATATTTCCGCCCTTCTGTAACAGCAACATCCTTCACTGAAACTTCAGCTGCTCGCTTAAGGATGAGGCTCATTATATTGTAGCTCATCTTGGCTGTATCAGCGCAAGCAGGCCTATTTGATAAAGCGAAAGACTTTTTCAAAGAGGCAATCTGATTGATAGGATCAAAAACGCGACCCTCCCGAGATTTGGAAAGGTTAGCGAAATCGAGGTTTGGTAAAGTAAACTCGCTCATACATACTCTCGGATGTCTTCAGATCTTTATAAGGACTGGCCTTTCTCATTTGGCAGCAAATTGAACCAAATCAGGAAAAAGGCGATGGAGGAGCAGAAACTCACATTGCAAAAGAAGAAGACGGAACCAGAGCGCAAGATGAATGCGAACATTGTTCACACATTTTCTACGCAATTGAAAAAAAGTAGGGACTTACGGGAACGGAATTGTTTGAGGAAGTCCTTGCGAGTTGACACAACACTGTTGAAGACCCGAAAAACACGATAGTCGAGATCACCGTGGTCAATAACATCGACAAACACCTCTTCCACAGTGATATTCTCTTGACAAAGTAATTTCCTATTTTTCTTATTAGGCATGCGGCATGCAACAATTTATAAAGTGGCTCTCTCCCTCAGGAAACAAGCGGATGAAGTCCTGGAAGCTTTAGACGGAACCCGCGACCGAAAGAAGAGACAGGCGTTCGAAGATTAAAATTACCCCAATACCACATGGCTCGGAGCAGAAGTATTTTACAAGTTTGACGACAGCGCAGGTTAACTTCAAAACATAAGTCCGAAAAGTCCCATCTGCCGGACCTTTTGAAAATCGGAAGTTGAGATTACTTCACCAGAGAAATCGTCAAGAAGGGAGCCAAACAAAGGGAAGACGCGTCGTGCAACAAGTTCCATCATGATAAAGAGAGCAAATGTTGAATAATTTCTACATGAAATTTGATTTCTGATGACATTACGATCAAATTAGATTTCAGCTGAGCATAGTATCGTGCTGATCAAAGAAGGAGAAGGCTGCTGGTCGTACGTAGGACGCTTTGGAGGCGAACAATCTCTTTCGCGGTGAAGTGTTGCTGAGTCTTCGCACTTTTGTCTCTCCGAGCAATGATTAGTAAAAACTAAGCGATCCTTTATGTTTGCCTTTCATCACCATACGCATTAGGTGGGAACTGCGGCACGTGAACTTGGTCACGCTCTTGGTCTTTTCCATACAATGTCTCGTCACGATCGAGATGACTTCATAACTGTCGCTTTGGAGAATGTTCGAGTAAGCCATCACTTACAAACTTTCATCAAGTTGATAGAGCGTATCGTTAGAGTATTACAGGAAGATTTCGTGGACCAGTACATCAAACAGACACCTGAAACCACCTCCAATTATGACCTTACCTATGACTACGCCAGTATCATGCATTACTGTGCTACGGGGTGGGGAATAGGGATAAGCACTATGTGTTCATGGACCAAATATGTTTGCACACTTCAGTGCTTCTCATAACAAGAAACCTACAATGATAGCCTATGACGTAGACTCCCAAGAATCGATGGGCTCGCACATCCCGTCATTCATAGACAAATCCATGATCAACGACCACTACAACTACAAAGGAAGCATTGCTCAGACGTCCACTCCGTAGAAAGAGCAGCAGAAAGTTGTTTAGCCAAATGTCCGAATGCCAAGTCTCACAAGTGCGAGAATGGTGGATTCCCTCACCCAGAAAAAATGCTCGGAATGTATTTGTCCCGGCGGCTATGGCGGGGCTTCCTGCAATGAGCGAGTGAGTGGAATGTTCCGTCCCTGCACAAGAGTCTACCAATGGAGCCTTTCTTTNTGCGGAAGAACGTTAGTGGCGAAACAGAGCAAGCAGTTCCTCATTGACAAACTCGGCTACGGTGGTCTTGTAAGGAGTGAATTCACTTTCTGCATTTAGCGGATTGAAGTATGCGATTGATCTGCCTACTTTTTGTGCTTTCTCTTCCGAATCCGTGTAATTTAGGCTCCTCAAGGGAAAACGATAGAAGTCAAGATCAACTCAATCTCACATGGTTACGCTTATGACGGTTGCATATTAGGAGGAATCGGGATCAAATCGAATCAAGATCAATCTCGAACTAGATACCAGTGGGCGGGTTCGTAATGTCAGTATTACCCTTCTACATACAAAATTAGTCTTGCAGATTCTGCTCGCCGAATGATCGCAATATAAAGCTAGTTTCGGACTCCAACCGGCTGCCTGTAATCACCTTCAACAGATTGGGTCAACAGCAAATTATCCTGGAGTACAAGACCGCCGAAAATGCCATCTTCATTGTTTGTTTTGTGCAGTGACATAAAAATTGTTGGAATCCTCTTCACTTTTCGATTTTCCCAACGACCTCATCTTCCCTGTTCCTGACTTCAGCTCGAACTTTCGTGAACAATGTCAATTATGTTTCAAATTTTAAGGTATTTTAACATCTGGCAATAGTTTACTATGCGAAACAAATACACAAACAACAAAACCCAGAAGTAAATACAGTTACACGTATTCTGAAAGTAAGCGGTCTTGAGATGGGCAAGGCGTCTCCAGTTGGCCTCGTCTAGCCGAAGTAGTCTTCCTGCAGTCGAATCATTCAACAAAAATTATTTCTATGTTTAACTCACGATTCCTACAAGTTTCGAATCCCTTAAGAAACTCCGTCAGCTCATTGTGATCGCATCTATAAGTACCCCTATGGCCATAGAATTCTGAGGACCGCTAACTCACTTTGACGAACAGGTAGCAGCGAGTTGTACCAGAATGTATTAGGTTGAGTATAAGTCCTCGGATAATGTGATAGTGATGATTTTTAGAGATCATGACGCTGGAAAGAGGTGACGAAAATGGACGCGCGAGGCATCATTAGATAGGGTATCATTGGCCGAGCTTTCGCACCTTGCCGATTGACTTCAATCCACAAATACCTATGGATTGACTCCCCAAGAGTGACTGCCAGTCCACGAGAGATTGATACNTTACCCTTCTACATACAAAATTAGTCTTGCAGATTCTGCTCGCCGAATGATCGCAATATAAAGCTAGTTTCGGACTCCAACCGGCTGCCTGTAATCACCTTCAACAGATTGGGTCAACAGCA
>UZAF01018057.1:13462-37704 GCA_900617895.1 Haemonchus placei | reverse complement strand
ACACAAACACACACAAACACACACACACACAAACACACACAAACACACTTAGCGCTTTACACGTATTGGGTGTGTGCATTGATTTCCGCCGCTTTTTGCGTGCAGAAACATATTTATTCCAAAATTGAAACTAAAATGTAAATTAACCAATGGATTGCCCATCGTGAGCTACAACTTCCTGCCATTTTTCTGGTATCTTGTTAACTCCGCGTCTATATAAGTCTTTTAAGGCAATCCAGTAATCCACCTATTTTCGCACTTCTTCGGCATTCCGGAAGCGTGTATCTGCTAAACTGACTTGCATGGACCGAAATAGGCGGTCATAAGAAGGAGCAAGATCCGTAGCGTACGCGGGCTGAACAAGCTAGTCCCATTCAGCAACTGCAATTTTTTAAAGGACATCTTTACATATGGGATCTGGCGTGTTCGTGGTGGAGCAGCACCTCATGATATTTTCTTGCGAGTAACGGCCGCTTTTAGATGAGAGCATCCTACAAACTTTAAAGTTGGTGTTTGTAGCGGTTAGCAGTAACAGTTTCCTTCGGGCTCAGCAACTCATAGTACACAACACCCTTTTGATCCCACCACCAAATGCACACACAGCATTACTTTTTGGCAATAGACGTTCCGCTTTCGTCGCAAACTCTTAAGTGAAGAAAAACCATCTCAGCAGGTTCGTTCAGATGGAGCTTGTCCTCCATAAGTATCAAAAAGCATCGGGTAGGCTTCAGTGCCAGTTTCCTTGAAATCAAACAGCAGGAGAAGGGCCCTCGGGAAAACGGTTTATCACGTTCCATGACCCATCAGTCTGAGAGCCAGGGGATTTCGGGGAAAAACTGATCTATCTGTCCTTAAGTAGGTAGCTAATGCCCTATCTTACAGAATATGACAGGATTCACAGGTGAACTTCTAACATGGTTAGGGCAACGACCCTTTGAAGTCGGCGGCAGAGGTTAATGCACACTCCTAATATATAGCACACAAAGCAACAGACACACTTAGCGCGTTATATATAGTAGGATAGTCTGTCCTGTTTGAATCTCGGCATAATTGATTGCGTCGGTAATATTCTAGTAGTGTGCAAGGTTTTTAGGTAAAACTATTCACTAATGCTACGGCCTGACGTTCCGACGTAATCGTCGTCTTCAGAGGCCTAGACGCAACTCGAGATTATTTACACTAAGCCCATGAAGCGTTTAATTCCTTCTAAAAGACCAGTGACGTGTCTGAAATTCGTTGGAGAACCATCCGCTCACAAAGGCTTCGTCTTTTGAGCCAACAAAACCCGCAGTCGCCGTAGATTACTGTCAATAGCAAATAAGGCTTGCTTTATACTTATACTTATGGTGAGGGAAACTACGTTGTGGTGGTTCTGATCATGAATCATAGTTTTCAGGTATGCCAAGAGATCATCTTTCTAAGGACCGACACTCATCCCTATTGTCTAATTTGGAATTCCTATGCAGAATCAGAACGCATCTGACGTTTCCCTTGCAGAAATTCCGTCTCTTTTAAATTCTATGCATATCACCTCGGGATTGTCGCCGTTATGTTATTCAATTTCATGTTGACCGAGCGCTGTCATAAGGTTGCGTGCCTCATACTCCCAGATGTTCTTTAATCCGCACATCTAGTTGTCTTCCTTACCACCGAGATGCTTTGATTGGCACGTCTGACGTTCTAATGTCTAGATCGCGCGTACCAATGCGCAATCGCCTGTTTTCCCGTAACGACATGTCGCTCACAATTGCTTGCCTATCTCTTTATCGCGCAACCGGTTTCGATGTAACTGTTGCTCAGTGTTATTGTTGGGGAGTTTACCAATTGACAGCATCTTACAGGTCAGTAATAAAAATGCTCTGTACATTGCAGCTTTATCGAACTCGAAAGGGAGGTTTATCGTAATTTCGCAAGACGCGAAAGTCCTAATACTACTGTGCTGTTTTCCACGCCGTTGTGACCTCATACAGCCACTCGCAGCAGCTATCTTGCAAACTAAACGTAGTGAATCATAAAGTCCAACTTCTTACTGCAGATTCTTGTTGCATTTCTTGAATGTTGTCAAAGAGTGCACGTTTAACAACTTAAGGATGAGCAAATGTAGCGTAATTCATATATTTTCGATCTAATTTCACAGTAACATTGCACTTTGACAACGCCACTGGGGACTTTGACTTGTGTGTTGAGGTAAAGGAGCCAACCGTTGTGCAACACTTCTAGCGTGAGGTACTTTTAGCTGTTGATCCATAGCAAGACTCCTAATCTGAAGAAGTTCTCAACCCATTTGAACATGATACAGCACAAACATTCAGTTGTTAATGTCTTTATACGCCCTTCAGTAGGTTCGAAGGTATCAGTGTTGTTTGCATGTCTACCGAGCACTTCAAGTGATGCCGGTACGGTCTGCACAGGACATTACTATAGAGCCAAATGACGTCAAGTGATTCAATTACACTTCTTCTTGTCGAATCAGAGGTACGTAATAATTCGAGAAAAGGCCCACTTCTGGGCAGGTGGGACGAGATTGTGGTCAACAGCTGGTTCGCAATATTGAAAAACTGGGAGATTCTATCAATTGGTCTACCACACAACAAGAATGGGACGGATTTCATACGTGTTCGGTAGTGTTAATAGCGTTTCGGTGAAGAAAAGTCTGTGGGGCTTTATGAGACTAAGGATACCAACAGTTTATACTAGTCATTTTGAGTGAATCGAAGAATTTTCCATTAATACTAGCAGAACTAGCGGCATTTTCGTATGATGGAGGCGACTTCAATGTGATGGGAACCCGCTCTCAGTAACACGGCAGTAAACAGAGCACCCACTGAGATTTAGCTCGGTTGTGGCTCGATGAAGTGATAGGTACATAACGACGAATTCACAAACCTCATCACTAACCGTTATGGGCCTTCGATCTTGAGTCGCTTGATTTTCTCAATCCCTACTGTTGTTAGTACAGTTCGTCAAATTGCCAAAATTCCCACTTAGTGGTAGGGATTTTCGGAGCAATTATGCGAAAATGATAACGGGGCTGCTGAAGGCACAAATTACGATGAAAAAGGTGCTTTGAAATTCCTCCCTACGATGAATCGTGAGGAAGCCGATGAGGAGTACGTTTATGTGAAAGACAGCCCACCTTGAAAGACATATTCTTGTACAATCTCTTCTTACTAGTTCTTCAAAGCCATATATTTCTTGACATCAGCAGTTTTCGAGCTTTATTCAAAATTTTTTACACTGTTCTGCATTACAACTGCCAATTATTTCTCTATCCATTAAACAAGAATTATTTCGAGCTGTGACAATCTTGAATGTGCCTTTGAGTCGCGATAAGAATGAAGAGCTGTCAGCAGCTCATGATCTTGTCTGCTCTTGGTACACAGTAGATTTGTACACCTTTGAAGACCTCCAACAGCTTTATGAAACCTGAGTACATCTACGCTCTGCTCAGGTGAAAGAGGCGCACCTAAGCTCAGGAGGTCCAGCGCATTAGTACTGGGTGTCGCCAAAAACTGTAAGCCATCTAAAACTACGTCGGTCCCCCAATTTGCGCATAGAATTAACTTTGCCGCAGATCAGGTAGAATAGAAAATCTCTCTCGCCACCCTCAGTCCACTTTTGAGCCTCATTGAACAAAGGACGCTGGTAGGCTCGTTTCTGCGAAATGCATTTAATCAAAGAATAGTACAATATATGCTGTTCCTCTTTGAGGTTCGGTCATCATGCCATCGAATAATTCGAAACTCTCCTCTTGTATTAACCTCGACATATTTCTTTACGATGTTTTTGGGTGGAACCATTTATCAAACCAACGGCCTAATGTTCGACCTAATTGACATTCAGAGGTCTACACGCAACTCGAGACGATCTACAAAATATCCATTGTGTGACTAATTTCCTCTAGCGAATTAATGACGTGTCTGAAGTCACTGGAGAACATTCTATTTCATGCATTGAGGCAGGCAGGCACAGGCATCCACCATTGAAGTGGACTATCCTTATTTCTTTCTATGATGTAGGAAACTATGAAGTTCAATACGCAAAAGTGACTTCATACATCTACACTTCTTGGCCAAAAGTATAGCAAGTATGAGAATCCGTTTCGCATTTTTGAAGGCGTTTAGCGCAGCGAGTGCATGGGCGCATTCCATTGATCATAGCGGTTTATAACTGTTCCTGGCACTGTGGAATGGTCCCCGTCCTCCTATCTCCTTACAAATGACGTTTAACAGGTTCGTTATTTTGTGGTTCGACGTCAGTGCGATGGAATTTCTAACGATGTAAAGTTACATTCATAAGCGTGGCCCTGTCAGATGATGGTTCCAAATGTGTTGTTATGCTCGGCTCTCTCCCATAACTGGAATGAAATCCATGCCTTTCAGCTTATTTGTCTGTAGAGTTAGCTGTGATTTTAGGATATTTTACGTGTCGCATGATTCCCAGGATCTTCAAATCTTCTCTTATATAGCACGCGATGGTGCCAGCAACACTTTCAAGTGCAATGTATTCAAATGCTCGAAAAAGGTTCGTTTCTGTTTTCTTGTTACGTTATGATATGAATATCACATTTCAACAAGTTTCTGCATACGTTTAAGTCACACAGTTGTCTTCGCTTTCCCTTTATATAATGTCGCCAGGCTGCTACGCACGCTATTGCGTGCGCTAGGGGCTCTAGCCATAAGGGACGAAGCCACATGAACTTCTGATTTTCATTATAGACTTTTATCATCTGAGCCTCTTCCCTGACACTCCTGTAGCGGCCATCATTTTTTTTTTTGAGATGTGAGATGGGGCTGTGTGTGGCCATGAAGAGTACTCCGATGTATCCAAATCGAATACCTCTGCAGTCCATGTAGTAGAAGAAACTCTGTGTAGTTTGGGCTGTGTGTGGCCATGAACACTAACTTTTTAAGGACAGCCCCTTTGGGTAGTAGTAGGGATTCACACGTCTCACAAGGCGTGCGCCTCTGTGGCCGGGGTTACTGTAGAATTTATTTTATGAGGTCTGAAGTTAATGTAGTGCATTTGCTCTTGTGTAGAAGGGACTACTGTGTGTGGAACCATGGTTGCTACTTTTTAGAAAATTTTTAGCCTAATTTTTGAAAGTGTTTAGTGGTATCCCCTAGTTGTACACCTGTGTAGTCAGGTTAGTGTGAAGGACAAACGTATAAATTTTCGATCTCAGCCCCGCCCGCTCTTTGCAAACCCCATTAACTTCAGACTTCGAACCACATTACTTTTATTACCTCCAGACACTTTTTCCGTGTTCTAAAACGCATCTGAAGAGACTTAATAACTTTGATGTAAGCCCACTTCAGCGCCAATACCGCCTACTTGTGGAACCTGACCACATTGTGCTGCTACATCTTACCACCTTTTTCCCGCATCCCAAAACGTTTCTAAATAGAGTTATAAATTTTTGATTTAAGCCCCGCCCACTTCTTAGATTTGACCACATTTATTCTTTTACACCTTAATACCTTTTTGCCGCATCCCAGAAAGTTTCTGAATAGAGCCATAAATTTTTGTCTAGGTCCCACCCACTTTAGTATCAACTCCGCCCACTTCTGAGATTTGACCACATTTGTACTTTTACACCTTAACAACTTTTTGCCGCATCCAAGAACGTTTCTGAACAGACCTACAAAATTTTGATTTGAGCTCCGCCCACTTTAGTGGCAACCCCGCCCACTTCGAGGATTTGGCCACATTTGTTCCATTACCTCCAACCACTTTTTTCCCGCATTCTAGAGCGTTTCCAAGCAAAGTTGCATTCATTTTTGGGAAGTGACTTTTGTCTCAAAGCACGCCCTGCCCACCGTGGGCGGAGCTTCGCTAAGCTTACGCATGCCCAGCACGCATAAGGCCCTGCTCACTCTTTTTATCTTTTTTCGGGGCCTCTATGCCTTAATTGAATCGAGTTATGAATACATCTGAAAAAAACTGCCCATTTTGAGAAAGCTCCGCCCACAGCACGTGGGTCTCCTCCGTCTGATTTTTTGACCCAATCCACACTTTTGCCCATTTTTTCCGGCGTCTGGACTTTCTCGAGACCAAAATAAGATGTTTGGTTCATGGCACCGCCCATTCCGGCACTTGCCCCGCCCCCCGTGGGTGTGGCTCCGCGGTGCTCATATGTGCTCTGTTAATCTTGTGTCGGGCTCCACCTATCCCGAACTTGTCCCGATCTCTCCAAGCGGTTCTTCAGATGATACCGAATTTTGTGACGGACAAACAAACAAACAGACGACAAACAGACAAACAGACACACCAAACTTGAGGTTTATATAGTAAGGATTTCAGTTCTGGTGTTGCCACCCTGAGTACTACGTGAGACACCCCCTCTATTGCACTGCCAGCGTGAAGTCGCGCAGGGCGGCTTTGGGTTGTACATCAGGCAAAATGATTCACGACGTTTACATTTTTATTAGCATACAAGTGCCAAGGAAACGTACTCAAGACCTGTTTCACTCGTGTCTGCTAGGTGTGCTTGCAGCCAGGACCAGTCAATAACAAATAACAGTCAACAGAAAAAAAAGAGCAGAGTGATTAGGAAAGTCACTCGAATAAGATATTCAGTCGACGTGCTGATGGTCAACATTCGTTATACATTGCGAAATATCAAACCATCAAGGTTTCTTATCATGAGGACTTCAGTATTTCTATCGATGAGAAAAAGGTCGAAAGGAAACCGGCTTGTATCTTTCATCAATCAAATGTGTTCAGCGCAGGAACAAAAAACAAGCTCATGAGAAAATTCCGCTTAATGATAAGAATCGATTGTGAGGGTAATCCAGGGAGAAAGAGAGAAAAGTAGAAATTTTTATTTGTAAAAGGTGCCCCCTTTCATCTTCAATTTATTACCCGTAGTGAATGAAAATTCGGTATCAGGTACATATGAAAGATTACAATTCACCAGTGTTTTGCGTAGGAGTAGTTATTCGGCACTTCGATAATTTTGGGATTTAGAAGCTGATTAGTTCAGTATTTTACCACTTCAGAAACTCTGTTCTAGTGTACCCCTTTCTTAAGTCTCACAAGGATGGCGATTTATGAATAAAACTTCAGTCTCGGACGGGACTCGAACCCGTACTTGTCCTCTCCGGGGACCGTGCTCTTATCCTTTACACTACCGAGACCCCGCTTGCCCTCTCCTTCTTAATGGCTTATATGCCATAGCTTATCCGCACTCACACATAACATCAAAACATCAAGTCAAAACAAGTTTCTTAAGTATTTACCCTTTTGAATATAACTACCCACGAATTCATAAATGGCAACTTTATATGATGCGGTGTTGTGCAGCAATGACTGTTATGATTGACCCCACGATGCGCGTCGTGCAAGACCTAAATGGAGAGATCATTAAGAGTCAGTGGTGGAGTAGTTGTAACATTCTTTCCAACGAAATCTTGCGAACACGTTAAAATCGAGCCATTTAGAAAAACCGTATAGCCGTGCTTCCTACTTCCTCTCGAGTTTTACCGTTTTTGGTCGTAACTTGGCTCGCTAACTTTGCCAGCCCTCATGGTTTAGAGGCCATGTCTCGTCATGGGAGTGAGAGTGAGAGTAATCGGAAATCACTCGAGCAACTTTTTGTGACTTGATTTTATAAATGAGCAATTTCAAAATCTCAAAATGACATTTGTGCCGCTTATTGAAATTCACTGTATATCTTGTCTGTCATCGTGTGTAGTCCCAAAAAATCGTAGCAGATTCCCTTTTCTCGCAACGCAAAGTGCCGTCGACAATAGTTTAAACTAGTTGACATGGAAAAAAACGATGGCAGGAATGCATTCAAAGTGTTAGAATACTGAAAATAGAGCACGACCCGAAAAGAAAGAGCAAAAACGAGGCCTGCTTTTGGTTATAATGAAAACTGCAGACTAACCACCAATAGCATTGAGATTCCATTCTCTTATTGGCATTATCTCAAAGTAATCTTAACAACTTACAAACACGGTAATAAAGGATGACAAATTATGACGGCTCATTTCTAATTGTTGTGAACGGTGAGCTGGTTCATTTTTCTGCACACCTTGAGGTCATTAGCGTCGCACTTACGTCACTTCGAGTTACACTTCGTGCGCGAAAAAGGTGAGATCACATGTAGCCGGAGACATATGTGGAAGCACTACGGAGTTTAGTAGTAAAGCGACATTATCTGTAAAGCAAAAGTTATGCTTTCACACAACCTTACCGAGAATTATTCACGCTGGATTCTCGGCACACGAACACGCAGTCAGCTGCTGCAAACGCATCTGCTTCGGTTAGCGCGTTGCGGATCCAACCGAGCTCGCTAAAACCTGAAACTTTAGGTTATCTAGAATTTGAATTTTCTGCAGTGAAGGTATATTTGTGACGACGGTGGTACGAATAATGCAAGTGCTGTTTACCTTTGTGTTGGGACTACTTCAATCTTATTGTAGACCTCGCCAGGCGTGGAGTTCCATTGTTTTTTCTAGCACTTCATTGTGTCGTGCGCTTCTCTTCATAAGATTCACTTATTCAGTTTGTAGAGTAGGTGGTTAACGCTCTCAGAAACGTTAGCTAAAACAGCGAAGAAACCTCGTAAGTGATTGCACAAATTAAGATTCCGGCTGCTGCATTGATATCCAAGTCGCTAATGAACGTTAACTATGGTGAACCATGTTTCGCTCAAGGTGAGCGCAATGACGGAAAATCATAAAGAGCGGATAGGAGTCAAGGCGAGGGAGACCCAGGTGAGCATACCAATCAATGGGTTAATCTCTGGGGCAAAATGTCAATAAGTCAGAAATCAAAAAGGCAGACTAGTTGGATCAAGGAATGAATAGAGAACAAGGAACTTGTCGCGATTCGATTTTGCATGCACAGTCAACAGAGATGAGACAAAGGGGAAAAGCTCAACTCCTGTCAAAAAGCGGAAGCTGAATTCAAGAACTGTGATTTATAAAGCGATACTAAGCTTGTCGCTCCCAAGCAAAAACTTAGAGAACCTGGCTTCGAATGTAATCTCTCTGAAGCGGCCCATTCAATGCTTGATTACATTCGACTACTCATTTGTCATTGCTTTAGTGTGTGCAATACGGAGCAAGATGTATGTATACTTGCTTGGGCATTTGTACGCCTGTTGCGTGTCAGTGGATATGCTGAGCCATCGTCGTTGCTGGTGACGCTCTCACAATTCGATGTGCCGATGCTCACTGTTCGATGTGCCAACAAGCGTCTTGAACCTCTGCCACCTCCCCGAGCATCATGTTGCAGAGTCGGTTGGTTCGCATGTCTGCGTCCCTGCCGTCAGCTGCCGTTATAGAGAGACATCTTCCGCCGACACCCTCCTATACTACATGCGCCAACACTCGAGCTTCCCTTGATTGCCAACAATTACTGCGATTCCGCATTTGAATCCATCATCGATCGCTTAGCGGTATCGATTAGTCATCAACCGAGTAGCCGTTGCCATCGACATCACCACCACATTCGCGTTGGTACTGTTATTCGTGAAGCATCAGTAGTACATTGGCCGCTGTCTACTCAAAGAGCGCGCCTGTGCTCACTCGTCGTCGGCTGACCACGTAATGAGTATTTTTGGTGCTGTATGAAGCGATTGCCGCCACGACACACCAACGACCATGATCAGATTTGATCCGGACGAAGACGAGGATATGAGCGAAGAGAAACGCTTTTACTACCTTAGACTCATGGCAAAACCAGGTCGGAAGCCAATCAAAACGAAATTCGTCACATGGTCGCCCGAACAGCAAAAAAGTAGCCGTGACGACGACCCAGTGCTTGAGGTACACAATGATACCAAGAATTCAGCTCAAACGAGATTGAAGTATCGCATTAGTTACTATTCCCTAATATGTTGTGGTAGGAAATTTCGTCTTAGCCTTCTTTCTTCATCTATAATTGAGTTCTAGACCTTGATAAAAGTTTTGTTTTTCAAAAACCAAATTGAACGCCTCTGCATTAATCTCCTGTTACGTTCTATTGCACACACAATCGTGGCGTTCTTGCAGGTGCAGGTGAATTCGTCGGTGTGCGTGGGATTCATAATTGATGGAAACTGGAAGCTCTTTCATTTTACTGACCTAATCCCTCTTGTTGTCCTGCCAATCAAGCTTTATTTCTTTTGCCTCTGAACTGTTGTGCATTTGCGTACATTTTATTAGTTCCAATCGCTCCTTTTCTCGCTTAATCAGGGTTATTAGGTTTAAAGTAATATGCGAAGGAGTACTCTATACTTTCTGGTGTTTTCTAAATGATGTGAGTAATTATATCTTAAACTTAGCCTCCAGAACGTCTCAGGAAACCGCTCTATGTTAAGCATTGTGTAGCTTTCCTGTTCCATTCAACTCTTTTCAGTTACAGCTATTTACATTTGTCCTCTATTCATTACACCAAGGCCTCTATATCTTCTAGAAGAGCTAAGTCGATATAGATATGAACAGTGTGAAGCAGCTTGTAATGTAAAACGTGACCCCTCAATGGAAGCGCGGATGGTTTCGGTTACTATACAAGTGGACAATGATTGTAGCCAGAAGAGCTCCCGCCGTGAGGGGAAGGGTGATTGGTGGTTGCATTTCGCTAGATGTCAAGATCTACTCGTTTAGAGCCAAGCAATGCGGGTGGTCCGTACGATAGGACAAGCGTTTGAGGTATGTCACAAAGTGGCACAGGAGCAAATGTTGGAGAAGCACGAAGATGAAGCAGCCAAGAGCAAAGGTAACGAAAATATTTTGAAACATGTGGCTAGAAACAGATACACTTTCAAGTGTCACCGTAATTGCCGTTTAAGGCATATTGCTGGTTTAGCTTCTCTCGCTAGCGAGGACGATACGGGTATTCCTTTGGACGTCATTGAAGAGCGAGGAGCTGCTGAGGAGAGCAGTAGGAGCCAAAGTCCCGCCGAGCCTTCTACTGGAGGTCCCTTGTATGGACGGCGGATGTCCTTGGTTGGTGATTTTACACAGTGCTATTGTCTTCTGTGATTGTCCTTATTTTTCCTTAGTTCTTAGTAGGATTCTTAAATTCATCGAATAGCGAACGGGGAGGGGGAGGAGATCCTGATCTTGAATTTTGCTGCAAATCAATTCCGTCGATACGGTAATAAGTAACTGATGTTCTTTTCTCATGCAAGAGCACTCGATTGACGATCGTAATTTCAATGAGATCTTGATTCCAATAGAATATTTCAAACGATTGAGGTCGCTCGCATAGGGTACGAAATAATCGGTCAGGAAAACGTGCTTGATGTCACTAACTCATCCCATTGTGTGTGCTAAGATTGCCGCGCACAGGAGTTATCGTGCGTTCTCAGTGAAATGTTGTTTTAAACGTTCGGATGCGCTCACCCCAATTAATATGCAACTAATCCACTGCGATTGGTTTGTAATCACTGAATGACTCCCAAAAAGCACCATGCATGAAGATGCGATGGTGGTCATATCCAGTGGGGTGATTGTAATATTCGAACAGAATTAGTTCAATTGATAATGCAAACCTCGAAAATTTTGTGACCTTCATCTTTGTTTACAGCGCTCAATTGTATTGTATTCAGTTAACGCTGTGAAACTTCGAAATTTATGTATGTCACTTTTGAAAGATAGGATTCATCAGGATTCGAAATCTTGGAATTTTAAACTTCGTCGGTGTACAATCATATGTAATTAATTGCTTCCACATCCTACAAAAATTAGACTTCTAGTTAATTGCTAGTAGTCACAGCAATAACATTTACATACACTGCAAGGTGCTAAGACCATGAGAGACCTCACCTCACATATCTAAATTTAAGGATACGCCACAATCACGCCAAATATTTTTTTATGATTTTCTAGCTCAAACATTTCTGCTGCAGATTCGGAGCGACGAATATCTTACTCAAAAATTCCAAAACAGAAACGAAAGAAGATTGGAATATGACTGAGTAAGCGCACATGTGCTGGCAAGAGTTTCCGAAATTAGTATGTCTATTATCATTTCTTAGTTCTGATAGCCTAACCACCTTCGTAAGTCATGAAAAAGAATAATATTAAGAAGTGGGAATGACTCAACGCATGTGATTAGCAATGCCGACATTTGACAGCGTCAGACTTGTCAAAAGTTCGACTTCGTTATCAGCCTAGCAAATTCACGAGACTTTTGTAGCCTGAGAATTAGACTTTTCATCGGGCTAATTTGTAGGCTTCTCAAATCAATCCTGGCGCCCAAAGGATTTCGCTGGTTCTAATTCGCTCACAGTTTGGTCTACAGTAGATTTCCTAACAAAATTTTATTGGTTGAGTAAAACGGTTTAACCGATTTTTCATCATTATTTCAAAACTCTTATTTTCATCAAAAGAGGATTCAAGTAATATAGTCTCCATCGTGATCTGCAACAGTTGTTCAACGATGCGCCAGTTTTTCGATCCATGATGCCCAGGACTGCGGCGGCGCGATTCGAAAAAACTGGAAACCTCAGTTATGAGTCCTCAAGTTTTCTATCGCGAACATGATGTTCCAGAGCAAGAAACAAACGGTAACTGGACGGAGCAAGATCTGGCGAATAATCAGAATAAGGCACCACTTCCCATCAAGGTTCGGCAATTTTCTGACGGGACAGTTTCTCAACATGCGGTCGAGCGCTGTCGTGAAGAAGAAAAACGTTCCCTCGCTGCGGACGCTTTTTTTTTGAATAACCTCGGTCAAACTTTGTAGCTGAGAAACGTATATCTCGGCGGTCACGGTGAGTCCCCCAGGAAGTTATTCAAAGTAGAGCATTCCCTGAGGATCCCACCAAAAACAGCAAAACCTTCCTCGGAAGTAGTCTACTTCTCTGCTGTCTTTAAGTTGGTTCGTCACGCAGCACACTTGGGTTGAAACACGATGTCCCTTCTAGGTGCACCACTTTGCAAAACAAAGTCCAAAACTTTGCTCAATCTAAAAATTCGCGCAAAGAAAACGCATTCGGTGTTGCCGACCTGCAAACGGAATCGTTATGACCTCAGGCATGCGTTGCTCGATGGAATTTTCATTTCATTCATCTGAGAGAAAAAGACCCAAAACTGCTTTTGCATGTCCGCGAGTGATTTATTTTCAAATGTATCTTTGCAAGGTATTTTTCATCACAGTTTGAGAGTCATCCTTCATCTTCCGAATTAAGTTGGGTATTGTTGTTATCCCTGCCATTTTTATTCAAACGTGTAATAATTCGTTTTCTACATACGAGTCATTCCTCAATGCCTGCTATCCAAAAAGATACCATCCTTACCTATTGAATTCGCTTGAGTTGTCATGCACATCATACGCATCATAGTGTGGAGTGAGTGACAAAAAAAAAAGGCTGAAATTGAGCAGGGCCGCAGTCCGACCGCTGCCGCCACGCACATCCAGCACATGGCGACTGTGGTGGACTGCGGTCCTGCTCATTGTCGGTCTGTTATCGGGCATTTCCGTTTGCCTCAAGTTATTATGTACCTCAATCGAAAACATTCATCCCAAGAGCTTCTAGCTGGAGCACGTATACAGCTGAATATATCCTTTTTGCAGATATATAAAGTGACTCAATGAAATTTAAACATTTCTCACCCATATTTCCTACGTTCGGATAGAAACAGGGGCGGTATCGATTTTGATCGTATCTATTTTTCAACTTTTGTGTTGCATTCCTTCATATATAATAGAGCATTTCGTGCGACTGACTATCCGGGGAGTTGGTTTCATCATTTCCTTGAACGCTTTTCTAATCGATTCCCTATCACAAGCCCATGCTGCAATTCATACAAAACATTTGTTTCCTATTAAAGTGGAGCGTCTGTCGTAGCTTTCAACTTGCTTAGATTCTCCTTCTCTGGCTTTTATTGCGGAAAAAACCAAACTTTCGCACCACACTGACTTGGATTTCATTGTCGGCCAGCAAGAAGAGGCATTTGTTTATATTAGGTTGATGCATAATTATTGCGGATTTTTTCGTGGCTTCTTTTCACTCTATAAAATTAAACGTTTCGATTCGGTACTTTTGCAGAAATAATCATCTCGCTTTGCCTAACAGAAATATGTATAGAAAGTCATCTTCACATTTGCCACATCATGCGCTGTTACTTCGAGAAATGTTGGAAGGCGGCATACTCATAACGTGATCTCAACGAACTTCTCGGCAATGGAACAGTCAGCCAAAGCCGAATAAAAAATGGAGTCTGCTCCTATGGTCGTCCTATTCACCAGCAAAAACTCCTCTGGATTATCACGTCAATCGCCCTTTGAAAAATTGGTTAACGAACACAACTTTCGACGAAGTGGATGGCTTGATGGCCAACGTCAAGGCGTGATCGCCTCCAAGAATCGAAACCTCTTCGCCTGTGGAAACCGACCGCCTAGCAAATGGAAAGCAGTGTTTGACGTAGATGGTGACTATGTTCCGGAGCAATTATTTGAATGTCTTTGCTAGATATTTCTATCGTTTCTTAAAGTAAAATCTGCTGAATATTTCGCAATATTTATGCATCAACCTGATATAATCGCACCAGAAAAGGCGAACGAATCCGTGAGACACATTAGAATTGCTGTAATAGGAGCGTGTTGCAGCAAGGAGAACTTTACACAACTCCCAGAACCGTATATGAAAAGCCATGGATCGAGAGCAAGACATTAGGGTAGCCTCGAATGTTTGTTTGCGTGATTCTTGCAATGACTGAGATCGAATCGACCACTATATGGCTTCAAGCAGCCGATGAAAATAACGAACTTCGTTTCAGTTTCAACCGCGAAAAGCATCGTCAGCAAGTTCGTCGGTTGGCACAGCCATTGACACGACGGTACAGGGTGGCGTCGATCAAACAGTGAAGCCGGAGACGTCAACGTCAGTCAATCCGAACAATCCACTTCTTCAGCAGCTAACTTCACAACAGTCTGCGCAACAGCAGCAACTACAACAACTAAAACAGCAACAGTCATCGCACCAACAATTAGCTCAAGCGCAACCCACGAAAGCGTGAGTCCTGTTACTAGCTGAACTTTTTAGATTTTCTATTCTCCGTTTGCTGATCTGTTGATTGTATGATTGATGTTGAGCTCTACTGACATACCTTTCTCGTAACATTCGTTCTATTCACAAAGATCGTATTGCGGAAGTCGTCTGTGGGCTAAAAATAGGTTCATATCTATTTCCGCACGATGTGACAGGGGAGGTACGAAAACTGTGATACCAAGCGGTGCGCAGGCGAATAAAACTTGGCATTCGGCCTAGAATATCATGCAAACCAGTGTCGACTGATGTTGAGTAAGAACAGAGTGAAAAATTTGGCGTGAAAGAAGTCTGCCAGAGAACATTCAACAGCAGACAATCAGAACACAACCGTCTAGAAAAATCTAAACTTTGATGATAGAATATTAACGAACTCTGTCCGGTGTATACACTTAAATTTGTCAGTTGGCTTAATGCAGATCCGGAATACGTTCACTTTGTAATGTCTTTGGTTTACAAATAAACGATGACCTTCCATGTTCGGTCTTCTTGAAACCTATAACCTAACCTGTACGGTAAAGCAGTGAGAAGCATCAAACGATGTACTTTATTAACCAGCCGACGACGAACTAGTGCTTCTGTCCCCCCAGGGAAGTCTAGTACAATTAGGTCTACCCCGGAAAAATGGCATGCATCGTTGGCTGGGACTCAATCCATCATCAATAAGTCGGGTAACAACGTTACCTAGAAATGTCTTACCTCCATTCCGCCTCAAATCCTAAAGACGTCAACTCGATTTACCATTTTTCCTTTGTAGCAAATATAACGGCGGAACAGGCCCCAATGCTCTTATAGAAGACATTACATTTCCAGCAAGACAGCAACAGCAATGCCGTCATCCCGACAGTCAACTGGTATACCGATTCCAGTTAAGTTTGTACCATCGAGCACATCGTTTCCAGCAGAGACCTGTCCAGGCTTTCCACTATCATCTGTGTCGGAGAGCGCTCCGCAATACCAACAAGAGCAACAGCAAGTGCAAAAAGTGAGATGATTCAGGTTCGCTTCGACTCGAACCATATCGAGGTTTGATAAATGGTTTCAGGATATCTCCGCCTACACTTCCTCATCGACACTACCCCATGCTCGAACTTGGAGTGCGGGGCCAATCGGTGCAATCCCTTCGTTTCCTGCCGTACCGCCTTCTAATTCGTTGGAGGGCCACTCATTGTATTACCCGGTAACGCATTGCTGATTGTTCTAACTTGATCGAGTCTGCAAGACTGGAGAAAATGAATGGTAATTTAAGTTGCTTTCAGGTGCAACAATTAGTCTCGAGTTCAGCACAAATGCCCTATGGGCTTTCCTCGCCTGTCTTGGTTTCACCATATGCAACATTACACTTGAACATTCCACCTGTAGATGTGAATAGTCCTGAAAGTGCAGCAACTCTTACACGATCACTAGATCAGGCTGGTTTTGTTATTTGAAAGTGACTTCTGTATGTGACTTGGCTCACTTTTACTGATTCAGTACAATCAGCAGTTGATACGCTCTCAACTAGATCAAGCTCAGCAGTCAGCGCAGGTTGCTGGATGCCAAGTACAGCTCCTCAGGGATCAACTGACGAGTGAAACTACAGCTAGGATAGAGGCTCAAGTGTGTCGAGTAAAATCTCGTGATTGTTCACTCTCTGAATATTGTTTGATTAACTTTCCAGTCTCGAACACATCAATTACTTAACGCAAATCGAGAATTGCTTGAACAGGTCCAGTGCTTAGTGCAACGGTTACAGCAACTCGAAACAAAGATTACGAACGAAATCCAGCAGAGCGTACAGGTATCTGCTAATCATTGCACTCAATCCACTTTCATAGTCTGTATTATGATCTTCGACCATAGTCACCGATTGGTGGTGGTCCTCAAACGTCGTCGACGCCTGTTAGTTGCCTTCCTGCGTACACATCCTTTCACGAGGAGGACGATGCTCGTCTGCCTGCTGGTACACAACATAGACAGGAAAATCTACCTTACCAGGTGAGGACCGAATTGTCTAAGCTGAATGCATTAGTGGACGATGTTTCTCGTACGGAATTGTGAAAGCTTGCCGCAAAGGCTTTCACATCTTTAATGACTGGTTTTAGTATTATGACTAATTTAAGGTTATGACGTTAGCGGATCTCAGGGCTGGCTCATTGCCACCGAAGGACTCGAGGGAACGACGGTTTAAGGATGATGGAGCGAAGACCGAACCGGAAAGTAATAACGAGGACACGACCGATTATTCGAGTAGCGATCAAGTGAACACAACTATTTTTCATCATCGTAATTTTGTTTCGGAGTGCACATTTTTTACAGTACGAAAAATCGTCGACGGCCATAAAAGCGAACGTACCAGCCCACTTCAATGTATTGATGACCAACCCTCTTGCGGACGTCAGCATTCCATCAAGTATAGGCGAACGTGAGCGTGAGCAACAGGATAGAGATGTGAGGGAGTTGCCACGCGGTGGTATCAAATAAAAGGTGTTAGCTTGGTTTCGGTCGCTGTTCATTGAAGGGAATGTTTGAGTCAGGATTACCATAAAAACCTCTCGCATAATCCATTACCTAACGTCTTCACATGCTGCAGACAGTTTGAGTGAAGTTTTCAAAAACTGCTCCGTTTTTCGTAGAACCTGCTACTTTTTAAGACAAATTTGGAACGAGTGCTGTCGTTTCAATTGTGCCGCACAGCGAATGAGCTCAAGTAACTTGCTGGCGTGTTCCTAGAAATGACCATGCCTCTTCAATTTGTTTTTCACAGTTCCATCCAGTCAGATTGAATTTTAATTTGTTCACTATTGATATAGGCAGCTAAAATCGACGTTTATGAAAGTTAAGAGAGTTCATTAATATGTCAACGAATATTACATTCACCGCGATTTTCCTCAAGTGGCAGTGCATCGAGATTTTAATGAGGTAAACCCCTCTAGGATGACGGCGAAGCACAACCCGGCACGTCCACGTCTCCGCAACAGAGGAAGCCGCGATCGGGTGGTATCTTACGGGGAGAAATGGAGTTTGCTCGAATGTCATTCAATACAAGGTAAGAAGTATAGTCATGCATGTGTAAAACTGAACTTTTCCGAATGAACTCGGCGTGGAATACATCCCACTTTGATGTTTCAAAAACCTTTAGTTTTTACTTTGCTTATCTTGACAACACACCACTAAGGTAGGGTGCTTATATTGCAGTGACGTAATTACGATAATACTACAAACTTATCAGGCGTACGTGTTTGCTACAGTGAATAGGCCACTTTTCTGGGCAAATCGTCATCCATAAAGACCCGGAAAGGGGAACACCCTTCATCTGTAGCTCACCCGGTTCGGCTTTAAGCGCTTCAGACCAGCAGAGAAGCTCTTCTCGGACATCCAAATGTTAGGGACTGTGATTTCAGAGCACTTTCCGGTTGTGGAGTTGAAAGGGGTAATTTTCTTCCGAAACAGAGTTATCATGAATTTATTTCGGCGTTGTGATGGAATCTTTGGACAAAATTTATTGTTGTGAAAAGAAACTGATTTTCGGGGCCCCGGCATATGACTTCACAAGCGGTCCAATCCCCTACTACGTCCTTAGCGCTCCTCTACCTCTCTATGCTTAATGGAATGAACAAATCAACGGTCGGTAGAAAATTTCTGCAAGTCATACTGAAGGTATTGACAGAGGTTCTTGACATGTTGAAATTTCAAGTCTATATTCGATATTGCCTCTGCTTCGGAAAAAAGGTATTCGTAAAAAGAGTAAATAACATCATAATGTAGATTCAAGTTCCTTCAAGTAACTGTCTATTAGCATTACGATATGATAGTGGCATCATTTTCAGGGTCTCAGCCGAGGGCCTTCGCGCGCAGATGAAACAGTAAGTTCAAGTCGAAAATACTTCGAAATATCTGACTTCATAAAACCGTTTGCGTTTCCTAATTTGCGGCGAAGGATTAGATTAATATGATGAATAAGGTGATATTAACACGTTGACGACGAGCCGAATTTTTCGTGTCTGTCCCGTGGGACGAGACAGTTTCTTTCTCGGAAATTTGTTATTCCTCTAAAAAATGAGTGATTACAGTCAAATACATTTGAAATCCGCGGTTATTTCAGCAGTATTCAAATTTTGCCTAAGATTTGATTACTCGGGAAATTTCAAATTTGGCGGTGATAAATTTGAATTAGGGGTATATAATTAGGACCTCTGAGAGTATTATTATCCTTGCGACTATTTTTGTCATCATGAGTGTCCTGGATATTGAAATGGAAGACTTCAACGAAAGTTTTGACCACTGGCTGCTCGACAGCGACGATGATGCTGCAGGTGGTTTAAACGGCGACGATATGGCTCCTGCGCTTGATCCTGTCTTGTAATTGTATTATTGATTTTGGAATTAATATTATATAATAGGTGGCCGATGCTATTTTAGACACTTATAAGCCCAAATTGAAAATCTGCACAAAAAACGGAACCAGCACACACACTTTAATTGAAGAATGCACCGTCGCGCAGCATTGCGCGACATCGTCCCATGAGACAGACTGGATGTCGCGCACCATTGCGCGACATTGTCGTCAACGTGTTAATGTCATTGGTCTATTAGTACGATAGTTTTCTTTTGTCTATGTAGTCAGAAGCCCTCAGTTTTGCTATGGAAAGTCGAATTTTTTTTTTTTTGGTGCGGTTCGACGATTATTACTTCTTCTGACTCTTCCCCATCAAAAGTTGCCAAACTCTTTTTTCCGAAACTCATTCATTTCTACATCGCTTCTTCCACAGAAACGTTATTTAGGGTTCTTGTTTTTTTTTGTCAGTTTTATTGAAGTTGTGAGGTTACTTCTCCGATGGAATAGTTTCCAACCCCATTGTTCCGATGGAAATCCAATGATGGCGGGGCAGGCTTTGCTGACGTGAAGCTTCAATAGTTATTTGCAGTTATCAACCACCTCTATATTCTAAAAACTTCGAAGAGCGAATCGAGGAGGAAGACGTAGGGGAAGGAGCGTCTGTGAAAAAGAGGATCGACGATGATAGAAAAGACGACAGGCGTAAGAGGGAAAAGGTCACCGTCGAATCGCTGTTCAAGGCCGATCCACCAAAAAAATCAGCTGTTTCTCCTTATCGAGCTGAGCTGGTACATCTACTTGAATTACTCTTTTTCTTATCCTTTAACGTTTATTTTCGTTGGGAACAGTTGCTGTGCCTGAAAGCGTTACTTGTAGTGTCATAAGATTTGTACAGAGTCGTTCACGTGATTTTTTACGTATGTTCAAATTAGCAAACTCAGGTTCCAACAGTTTTCTCAAATGCCATACCACCAGCTGGAGAGCCTGCCAGTTCAAGTCTCGTCACAGCGATGTATCCTACGATTCGGAGGCCAGTAGTCTCTATGGTTAACCGGGTCAGTGGTATGAACACTTGGTTTTGACTTTCTTGCACTATATTTATCAAATGTTATATACACAATATGAAGATACATTTGAGGTTAACCAGCTACAATATTCACTGAAGGTAGTGTAGTCCCAGTTACCTGTTTGACTACCAGATCACTGATCTTAGCAAGGTTGAGTAGTTTCAATGCATTAGCGACCGCGTGGAACGCTGGCGGGCCACGATAATGTTATTAATTATTGAACCTTTTTATATTTCTGACGCTTTCGAGTATCAGCTAGGCTCACAGCCTTCTAGAGAATCATGAAACGTTGCGGTCCAAGAACCACTTCCGACTAAAGTTATGGGAGAAAAAAGTTCATCAGGACAGTATTAAAAGGAGCAAAGTCAAGCGTTATCAGCTGGTTATTAAGTTATACTAGGGGCAACATATTGGGGAAACACTCGAAACAAAATTTTTGTGCCACTCGGAGCATTTCGAACCTTTTGGCATGCTTTAGAAGCTGGACCTTTTTTTTGGATTTGCCATGTAACAACCAGTGCATCATGTCCGGCTCTCTTTCGGACTTTCATTCCAATATGTAATTTGTTTTTGTTAAGTGATGCTAGAGTCTTACAAGATATATCCCCTTCTAACCAATCCATCAAAGATTCAAGGACAAAATACATCACTCGTGTCTAGACAAAGATCTATGATGTTTCGTCGAATCTTCATCCCACAAGCCACGAAGATTCAGAGATCAGTTGAGCAGTTCTCTATTTCCTGTAGAGTCCAACAAAGTGACAGTGGCTGTTGTTATACGCATCCACTCTTTGAGAAACAGTTCCATCAAAACGTTACAGAAGAAGTGATGAGTCATTCACAATGCAGCAGGAATCTTTGCGGATGACTTATCACTTCTTCTGTGACATCTTAATGAAACTTCATCCCAAAGAATTGGTGCGTGAAAATTAGTTTGCTCCTGGGATCGTGTGGCCCGCCGGCGGGCCACAGCAACAGCCCCGTGAAAAACGCTCTCGGTCCTACACGTCAGACATGCTTAAAGGCGCGGTGGTCAATGCGTTGAAGAATGCTACGGTTTTTTTAGTTTTTTTTCGAGTTTTTTTTTTTAAATGGGTGCATAGTAAGTTGCAAGTTGTCAGATCAGATTGGGTTCTTTTTTAGAGGGAGTATCGAAAAATTCATGGAAGGCAACATCCATTGTCTCCAACTTCTCTTATGGTTTAACCTCGGCATAGCTGTTATTTGTGATATTTATGATGTTGTGCCACACGAGGTTTTTAGGTGGAACAGTTTATTTGGTGGAACGGCCTAACGTTTCGACGCAATCGTCGTCTTCAGAGGCCTAAACGTAATTCAAAGTGGTTTACGCGTCATCCAATAAGCGTCTTGACCACTATTGCAAACTGAAGATTTACTCGAAACCCGTATTTTGCTAGCGACTCACCAAAGTTCCACAGGCGACTGTCAGTAGCGAATGAGACTAATTGCTGTCTCCCTTATACTTGTGATAAGGAAGATCTCGTTATTCTGCTACTGAGTTACAACTCGCAGTACGGTATATATGGCAAAAAACCATTAGTTATGGACAGACACTCTTCTCCGATGTATGTTGATGCACATGCCCGGTACTCTATCTGGTAAATTACGCCCATCAATTACGCCTATCACCTATCATAAATTACGCCTATCAATCACCTGTTTTCCCGTACGGACATATGGTACAATCACTGGTTATGCACCGCTTATCGTAGAGCCGGTTTCGAACTAACAACTACTTGATGTTGTTATTAGAAATGATTACTGATTGGACAACATCTTGCAGTCCAGCTCTTAAAATGCTCCGCTGTATTTCGGTGCTGACTTTATCAGAGATAGAAGGAAGACACAATGGTAATATACTAGGGCGCGTAGCATTTTTCCTGCTAATATGACATTTTCCACGAACTTGTGACACCGTATAACCGTTCACAGCAGCTATCTCACAAGCTAAACGTCGCGATTCGTGACGTTCAGACTCGCCCGTGCAGACACTTGTTGTTGTCTTCAACATGTTGTTAACGACTGTACATTTGACGGCTTGTGGATGAGCTGATGTAGCGTGAGGTAAAATATTCTTAGAACTAGTTTTACGGTACCACTTCACGCTAACAACACCACTGGACACTTTGACTTGGGTGTTGAGATAAGGGAGCCTTCCGTCACGTGGTACATCTCGAGTAAGTTTAATGTACTGTGACTGCTCATTCATGATTCGAAAACACTCGTTCATTTCGAACTGAGTTGACGTTATGATGAAGCAGTCATCAATATACCTGCAGTACATCAAAGGATGCCGTTCTAGCAGCGGCTCTTCAATTCTTCTCATAAAGCATACAGCAAGAACCGGTGCTAGCCGTTGTCCCATAGCAAGGCCTCTGACTTGAGCGAAGTACTCTCCTGCCCATTTGAAGATGTTACAGCTCAAGCATTCCTTCACCAACGTCATTATATGCATTTTGCTAACAAGGGAAGGATCCCAAGTCGAAGTGGCCATTTGTGATGAGACCTACACTGCTAGACGTATTTTTTGATGCTGATTTCAAATCTGCTTTCAAAATCTACAGAACGATTCGCTGAGCGAAGTTATGGAGGTGGTCTCCGAAGAGCGCTCAAGAAAGCGCTCAACAGGAGAAAGCACAAAAGACGTTGTCGCTGGTAGTCGGGAAGTGGCGGCTCGGAGTAGAGGTAAGCGTGACGCTTCATAGGCGGGGGACCAAGGATCAGATTTGATGGGCGGCGGCGTTTTTGCATATTGCATAACTTCTTCTTCCAGGTTGTGAAAATCTGTTTATGTTAGTTTTATGCGACATTGAATGCTTGAGGTGAACCAGGCTACTTAAACCATGTGACATATTCTCCAACCACCAACATTACAAAAACCTATTCTTATTGTTATACATTTCAAACTCTTTACAGGATAACTTCAATCTATTATAAGCAGATGTGATAATCTAGCACGAAGTGTTTAAAACAGAGAAGGAGCGCAACGAATGAGAAAAATTTCACCGCAGGCTGTTCCTTCACAATCACTTACTACATCAGATGGAAAACAGAACTGTGTAGGTGTCTCAAAACCACCTGGATGTGTGCCTAAAAAGCCGGCAGCATGCCATGAGTAAGAAAGAAACTTTTTGAACCTAGGGGCATCTGATAACGCTCTCCACCTGGACTTCTTTGGTTATCTCGCTTTGATAAATGTCCTGGGAAGAAGAACCTGTACCTGTTCTTCGGAGACTTCCACATTACCAAACATCAACGGCCCTCTAGATGTGCTTGCTGTTTCCTCTCCATCATCGGATTCCCACAGTGGATCGGCCTGCTCGTCCTCAATCACGCAGTCTTTTTCGATTCAATATCGAAGTCTTCGTAAGTCGCATTCCGCAAGATAGAGGAAAAACTATCTATCAACTTCTGCTCCTTCCTTGTAGGGGCGCGTTCGACTTCACAGGATCCAATGTTCTTCAAGAGGTGCGATAGTATCAACTCTGAGCAGAACATACTCCTTGTTCTTCGGTGTTACATCCATCCATATATACCATACTTTGTCGCATTTGCCACGTGGCGCCCACCTTTGTCAAAAACTAATCGATATCATCGGGCAGTGGAAGACGGTTTTGGCATGAACTGATTCACCTCAAGCATTCAAAAAGTCGCCGAGGGCCATAAAACTAACAAAAAAAGAATTTCACAACCTGGAGGAAAAAGTTGTGCAAGATGCAAAAACGCCGCTGCCCACCAAATCCGATCCTTGGTCCCTCGCCTATGAAGCGTCACACTTACCTCCACTCCAAGCCGCCACTGCTGGACCGCCAGCAACAACCTCTCTTGTGCTTTCTCCTGTTGAGCG
>UZAF01018057.1:2300-13266 GCA_900617895.1 Haemonchus placei | reverse complement strand
CGCTCTCTTTAGGTATCTTCGAAGACCACCTCCATAACTTCGCTCAGAGAATCGTTTGGCAGATTTTGAAAGCAGATTTGAGATCAGCATCAAAAAATACGTCTAGCAGTGTAGGTCTCATTTCAAATAGCCACTTCGACTTGGGATCCTCCCCTTGTAAGTCCAAAGGTGTAAATATTATTAGCATGCCTATCAAGCATTTCAGATAGTGCTTATCGTGCCTGCTCGTTTTGGACATTAGTGTAAAGCGAAACTACATCAAATGACTCAACTACATTACTCCGACCGAGCTCTGAGCTATGTAGTAGCTCAAGGAAATGCTCAGTATTGGAGAGGTGAGACGGGACCATGGTCAACAGCTGGCTTACAATATTACTGAGAAACCACGAAATCCTGTCAGTTGGTCTCCCTACACAACTAATAATAGGCCAAATTTTGAAAGTATCCGGTGATGTTGACAGCATTTCGTGAGAGGAGAGTTTGTGGGTCTTAATGAGGCTGTAGAAAACTGGACAGCTGGGGCTAGCCAATTTGAGTCTACTGACCAACCTTTCATCAATGTCTGCAGATTTAGCGACACTCAACCATATATGATTGAGGCGATTACACTGTGATGAAAAGTCCTTTTCAGTTGCGCGACAGTAAACAGAGGAGTCGCTAAGGTGGGGTTCGGTTATGGCTCGGTCAAGTGTTTGAGACATAACAACAAACTCGCCACCCTAATCGCTGACTGATATGCGCAAGGTACCATTAGATCTTGACTCGCGTAATCCTCTCAACCCTTGCCTTTGCTTACACGTTAAGTTCGTATTCTGAAGCCTTCTGTTCCTGTTGAGAACGGTTAGGACTCCTGAGAATAATGTTTTAAACTTAACGTCAGCCTCGGGCACAGGTGGGGGTCCTTTATAGAAATTACGCGGAAATGGTACAGAAGCTATCAAATCAGAATTAATTGTCAGCATCTCATGATTCCGTCTGCTAGAATGCAGCAGATCTCTAAACCTCTGGAGACCTCCAACAACTTTGCGAAACGTATGTGCGTTTATATTTTGCGCAGGTGAGAAAGGCGGACCTGGATTTAACACGTCCGAAGCATTAGAGGAGAGTGTCGCCAAGAACCGTAACCCGTGCCACATTACCTTCGCTGCGAGCTTCGTGGCTCCTGTAAGGATGATCCATGGTGATATGGGTTCCGTTCCTGTGGTTATTCCCATGACGAGAATTCCACAGCTTGTCGTACTTTGCAACTAGGGTCGATTTTGCCGCAGACCGAATGGAATTGCAAATCTTCCTCGTCTCACCCTCATGGCAAGCTCGTTCTTTTAATCCACATTTCAACAAGGAAGAATACAATACACGCTGCTTCTCTTTGATCACTACACTTAGAATCGAGGGATAAATGGTCGTCATCACCGGGTGATCTTCAAAGATATTCCATGTAGCTCCTATCTTCTTGTTGGAAATGAATCGCGGGAGCACGCCACTCGTTCTGCACCGTTGGAGGAACTTTAACGATTGACGAGTGGCCATCACCTTCTGCCGAAGCGAAACTGTTTCGCGCACCAGAGAGAATACGTTTGGCGGTACTTCTTTGAATAGTCTCCAACTTCTCTCATGCTTTAAAGGCACGGTTAACGATAATTCAATGGGCGGGGACGTCAATGGCCTTCCCGACTCTTGATCGAAGTCACGTCAGACGGTCAGACGAGTGTCGAGACAGTACAGATTGCAGATTTTCGTTTAGGACCCACACACAATCAGCTGTCGCCGAGTAATGAGGCGATGTTTTCTCCCATTCTTTTTTCCTCTGCTATTCCTCTTGCTGCCGCGGTCCCTTATTTAATTTCCCACTCCTAGAGGCTTAAAAAGGTGAGCTACTTTCGCTGTTACTAGGGTTTTTTGTTTACTTATGCTTATAAGTGAATGAACTTTCGCTTACCATTGTCTTTTATTGGCTCCAGGACCCACACGCATGCAGTGAAACACATTGTATAGCTCGTTCAGCCGCCCAACTCTTCTTCATTTTTCTGAACTCATTCTCGTCCAGCCCCCTGTTTAACGTTTTTTCGAAGCTTTTTTCACTTTGGAAACACCGATTCACGCAGTTTCTCCACCTTCATCACACTGTTTTCGATATTGTCGTCCATTTTTCATCATAATCTGGACTACCCAAAATTATCGTGAACTGTGCCTTTAACCTCGGCATAGCTGTCATTTGTGATATTTATGATCTTGTGCCACACGAGGTTTTTAAGTGGAACAGTTTATTTGGTCAAACGGCCTAACGTTTCGACGCAATCGTCGTCTTCAGAGGCCTTAACGTAATTCGAAGTGATTTACACGTCATCCATTAAGCGTCTTGACTCCTATTGCATATTTATATATTTATGATCTCGTGTGGCACAAGATCATAAATATCACAAATGACATACATTGTCCCCATTTGAGTCTTTAAGATGTCTGTACATCCATGATATCGTTGTTCAACGGAAGTGAGTTACAAATCTTACACATCCTACCCCAACTCTGCAGCTACCTTGTATCCATCTTAACAAATCCTCAAAAGTGTTGGATCTTCTGTTGGACACTTTTGCAAATTATTTATTGTAAGGAAAACTGAAGAGTGTGATGGAGTGTACGCCTTTTCGCGGTGCGCCGCTTTGGAACAACTTGTTGCACGCATTTCTAGGGAGGTTTTTGTGTGTGTGCAGTTTCAGTACAAAATATCGATGGAACTTCTCAATACTTCTTACTAGAAATTTTCAAATTATGTTGTGGTTTGTTGCACTATAACTTCAAGCCTACTAAGGAACAGT
Organism: Haemonchus placei; assembly: GCA_900617895.1. NCBI lineage: Eukaryota > Metazoa > Nematoda > Chromadorea > Rhabditida > Trichostrongylidae > Haemonchus > Haemonchus placei. Next base: position 10,450 of record UZAF01018057.1, on the reverse strand, counting down.
TCATGATACTTTTCGTGGTGATGCTTTACAAATTTTCATTTAGAACGAACAAACTGCCTCCAAGTATGTCATGTGAGACGTCGTCGGGTCAAAAAACCATCTAGATAAAGAAGGCTCAGAGACTCACTTGGTCGACGTCCACAACAAAGGCCTGATGTGTGTTTTGACGGCGTTGTAAAGACTGCATCATTGACAATGGGATGCATATGTTTGGGAATTCAAACAGCTAATTGTGAACCATAGCGACAGCGGAAGGCTATTTCGTGCATATTGGACCGCTGCAGCCAGCTCTTTACACAATTGCAATGACTGAAATCTCATCCAAACACCCTTTCCATGCCATTTCCGTAACAGGATCCCCTATTTTCACCATTTTCAAGAATCCTCGGAGATTTTTCGTCCTATTCACGAGCGAAGAAATAATGATCATCAATATTCCCGCTTCTCAACTCAATAAAGGACCCTCAACGTTGAGTGAACTGAACGACGAGCGCAGGTTTCGCGAATACGTCTCCCACGGATGGGCGTCTTTTCCGCTGCACTAACCGTGGCCCATATAGGCTGCCAGGCCGTATGGGCCCGTATGGGTCCAAAGGGCACTAACTATAAAGGGGACACAAACTGTGCGGCAAAATGTTTCAATTTGGACCTTTCAGACGTTTCACTGGAGCGCGGGTTTGAAGTAGAGCAAACTAGCTCGATTAGCTGGTGAAGATGCAACAATCGCGTCTGTACATTGAAAATGAAAGTATACTCGTTGTGATGGCCTACCACGTTGCTACTCTCACTATTCTCCTAAGATTTTTACATAATTATTCCACAGTTAACCAATTTAATAGTGAATTCATCACGTCTAATCCTGTTTCTACCATGCTTCTTTTACAAGCAGATCTGAAGCGACTGCCCCTGCAAAGTATTAGGTTTAGTCATAAGTCCTCGGATAAATTGACAATGATAATATTTATCTTACAGTTTTTAAAGGACTGTTGCGAATCATTTGGAATATGTCTCATTGGCATCGATGGTTTTCTGCCAAGGCGTGGGCAGATCGTAGGTGCCCTTGCTACAGAACGCTGGGGGCTGGCCCTTGAAGAACTGCTCGAGTGCCATTTAGATATCGTCGCTGGTTTGAAAGTCTTGACCATCCAGATGACGTTGAAGATGGGAAAAAAGGTGGTAATCCGGGGAAGTCAAGTCTAGGGAATATAGTGGTTGTGGTCAAATTATTCAGCCGAAATTCATTAGCTCATTTATGGTCGTTCTTGCAATATGCGGCCGAGCGTTGCCGTGCTGGAAGTAAACTTCGTGCTGCTGTGGACGTGTTGCTTCGAGATTCGTCTTCAAATTCCTCAGTTGCTTAATGTAGACGTGTGCGGTCACTGTACATGCTTCGTCTGGCAGCTGCCAGTATTCGACACCGTGAGTGCTCCACCAACTGCAGCGCATAACCATTTTGGCGTGTACGTTGGGGTTAGAGAAGTCTACTGCATTCGCACCTTTGTCAACCCATTGAGCACGCCGGTGTACGTGAGAGTAGAGAATCCACTTCTCATCCCCGGTGACTAGGTGCTCGAGCCACGTGTGGGTGCACTTAACCCATTGACGACCGTGCAGTCCACATGTGGACTGCACTTTTTTCGCCCACGTGGGACCGTGCAGTCCACATGTGGACTGCAGTTGTATTTTTTTGTTTTATTCATCTATATTTCAAATTTTTTACAATTTTCCTTTTCAAAACATTACATCAGGCCTAAATGGAACTACATACAGCGTGTTCCTAGAAACTCTTCTAATTTTACAATGGTATTAGGTGTTTTTTCGAAGGAGTACATAACCTTGTTGAATTCTTCGTTCGTTGAAGAACTTCAAAAAATGAAATATTTTTAAAAGACGGTCGTCATTAGCATTCTCGCTGTTATTGACTAAACGGAACGCTCCCAACGCAACGCAAATAAAAGTTCCCCGAAGCGATTTCTGGTAGGTTTAACTTATAATTGAATGACCACAAAAACGAGTGCCGATTCCATAATAAAGATCAATAATCATTCAACGACATTCTTACCAAACCCATATAAAGGAACATTCCTGAAAACTTATAATTTTCTCTTATGAACTTCAAAAAATGGTCATGCTGGACCACGAAGTCCACATGTGGGCTGCAGTCGCGGGTGGACGAAAAGCGCGCCGGTCCCTCGCGGCTTTTTCCCGCAAAACGCCGTGGTCGTCAATTGGTTAAGCTTAAGGAGAGAAAGTGCCGTGTCGGCCAACGGCCTACGTCATACTGCTTCACAGCATGGGGCACCTATCGACCGAGCTTCCGCACCTTGCCGATTAACTTCAATCCACGACCGACTGTGTGCTGACTCACAACAAGGGTGACTGGCAGTTCACGAGTAGTTTGATACGGATCGGCTTCCACCTGGCTCCCCAGCACGTCCAAATCCAACTCCATTGGGCATCCCGGACGGTCTTCATCTTGGATGGAATAGTGGCTCGACGTGAACTTCGAGTGCCACCTGTAAGTTGTGCTTCTAGCAGGGGCGTCTTCTTGTAAACTTCCTTCATACGTCTATCGATTGCCGCAGGTTCTTGGCCAAATAAAAAAAATAGGATGGTGTTGCGGAGGTGGAGTTACGACGGTTCGAAATCTTGGGGAATGGTTGCAGGATAGTAAGCAAATAGGTGTGTTTGTTAGTATATATTTGGGAGAGCTTTTGTACTCTATCTAAGGTGCCTCGCCCATTTTCGTCACATCTTTCCCGAGTAATGGCCTCTAGACTTCATCAACATCACATTGTCCGAGGACTTATGACTCAACCTAATATGTATAATGCTGCAGGTAAGGGAACATCGCACAGATCTTCCCCTCGAGATTTATACCTGTTGTCCTAAGCATTCAGCGTCACCCTTGTGTGGTTTCAGGAGAGAGACGGAATTTGCAATTATTTTACAAAGTTTATATATTTTATTAATATTATATTATTATCATTTCATTGGTTCAACGTAATAGTACTGCTGTATTTTTGTGTTAGATTGCTTCTTTTACTAGGTCACCACGAGTGTTTTCTTATTTTTTATATGTAAAACTTTGTGTGTAGGTTTTTTTGTCAGCCTGTCGCTTTATGTCAAAAGTGGGAAAGTATGCATGGAAAGGTGATGATGGCTCATATGCTGCGCTTCAGTTTGGGTTTTTTTTTCAGGATTTCAGAACATGAAAGGAAATAATTCGAGTCAGAGCACAGATAACATGTTTGGGGATCAAGCCTCACTCAAAAAAAGGAGAAATGTTCGTTTCTAAACCTGCACCTTGATATTCAACTAAGTTTCGAACGCATGACACCATCGTTTCACCATGATTCTGAATAGAACGCTTCTCGAAGTGTCATTCAGAGGAGCATTCTATGCACTAAAAATGCTTCAAAAGAAGTCATGTCAAAGGGAGGCTCCGTCTAGTAGTAAGCTTCTCACAAACAGCTCGCAAAAACTAACTTGTTACAGGACAAAACTTGATAGAAACCGAGCGAAATCTGTTCGCTGCTTCTTTAATGTGTAGGTTTGGGGAAAAGGATACAAAAATCTAAGCTTTAGAAGAAACATAATTACCCTCTCGGAACCGCACAATGGTCATAGCGCCACACTTCAAGAGAACTGGTGTGTCTCGAGGTGATAGCCTGTGCCTGTACAATCAATCGCTTACTTGCAGTTCAGCGTAATACTTTGCATTGGCATTCGCTACAGATCTGTTTGCAGAAGAAACAATGTAGTAACATAATAGGACGTAACAAATTTATTGTACAATCATAGTGGTGGCTAGAGGAATAATAGGGAAGTGTTAGGCTAGTACTAGAAGCAGCAATAGGGGAGGCCACTGCAACGAATAAATCAAGGATAATTTCCAATGAACAGACGCGGTTGTTGCATCGTCAGATAAGCTATCGAGCTCATCTGTCCTTCGCCCCACCAAATCACTGCTCACCTTGCTTCGCAACTCACGTGCAACCTGTCAAGCCAGAGTTTCGTCTCCCCACAAAGGTGTGTCTAGTTTGGCCTCCCCCTCTATAGCCACATTGCCGTGGAAGCACATGTGCATGATCTGCCATCATGCACGCTATTTTTGCGGCGAGCAATTCGTCCAATCCAACCGGTCTCCCGATATGCGGTCAGTTATGGTCTTGTTAGAGTTGTGTCGCACCCCTTGCAAGGGTATTCTGATTACGCACGAAGGAGCAGAGGTCAATGAACTTTCTGCACTCCTTAATAACCTGGTAGGAAGTATAGAGGCTGCAAGTATTTCTTGGGTAAGAAAATAGAATGCGTTTGGAAGATGAGTGTTTTGAAGGTATAGAATTATTAATCGTTTAGGTAGAATTGCTATCGTGCATAGACGACGATTGTGAAATGTATATTATATCTTTCCAGTCATCAGTGAATAAGGTTTCCAACAGTCACTTGTCAAAGCCGATCTTTGCGTAGGTTAAGTCCACTGGAGCAGTTTCGGTCTCATCGAATTTTTTTCAAAGGCCACTTATTTCTGCTACTATAATGGATCAATCTGCCTTCTCCACTTGAAATACCGATGCGATTTTGGTTTAAGGAACCTTCGTACAGAATTTTTATCCTACAATTGTTATATAGCTTCAAATTAAAAGCGTCACATTGAACGTGGGCCAATCGAATGTCTCCTGACGTGTGTCAGTTTGATTCTTTGATCTCCCATATCTCCTATATCTCCTACGTCACAAACTTTGATGAAACATTTTTCGTCCCTTGATCAGGAATCGCTTTTCTCAGGTCTGATTTTACAGTCTTATTTCATAAGTAGGACGGGAGTCGTCGCAGATTTTACCACTGCTAAATCACAAACAAGATAAAGAGACCCTTACAAGATTATCAAAGAAGAGTGCTGCAAATGTTGAGTACAATGAAGGTAGTGAAGTCGAGAACTTTGTCAAGAGAAGAGCCAGGGAGGAACCGAAACCCGGGAATCAATGGTTATTAAAATCGTTCCAGGGAACACTCAAGGGTCCGATTATTCAACTATGGAAACAGTAGGGGCAAACTGGAGGAACTGACCGCGTCAAAGGCCACTTCACGGCAATCGTGGGGCATCCATTTTAAGCAAAATAACGGAAGCCATGGTGCAGAATAACAAAGAGCAGCGAAGAACGAGCGGAAAATTGCGGTTTCGAACAAAATAAGACTCCAAAAAGTGTAGCGAGAAAAGTTATGTGAAATTGCCGTCTGTAACCGTCTGAGTGTGTCCCACATGAGCATGCTATTCGTCGCATCACTACATTATGAATAGTGCAGTCTCAACAAGGCCGGCTCAACACGGCCACTTCGCGTGTTTATGTTGGCCAAACCGGTTTTCGAGCCTGCATTACACCCTGTCTACGTCGTTTTTCCGATCGACAACGCCCCATGTATCATTCTTGAAGGCCACAGGTACATCCAAGTGATAGTCTTAGAAACCATTTTCATCATAAACTGTGTTTCTGACATGCTATGTGAATATGCATTGAAATGATTGTAACTGATGAAATTTGCATCGATAAGGATGGAACCAACCAATGATTCAATTCGCATCAAGAAGGATGAACTCCAATGATTCCTACACAGTGGTCTGGGTTTTTCAGCAGCTCAATAACTTTGGTTTTTCAAAAGAATTCTTGTCTCCAAAAAGTACCTCTCTCCTGTCAGCTTCATCACTTTTTTGCACCACACTATCTTGCATTACGGTATCTACCACTGCTTCTCTGCCTTACAGGTAGTCGCATAATAAGGGTCTCTGGGGTCCTTTTCCGTGTCCTGAAGTAGCATTAGCCGCTAAGAATAATCTCCTACCTTCTATGTCAAACGGTTCCCACCCACTAAGTAAATTTCAGTCTCCTTTGATATTGAATATTTATTCAGATTATACTCAGAAGACAGCAAAAATCGCACATCGTTCGACAGCCAAATATCTACATTTAGTGTCATTTCATATGAAAATAGCTATAGTGAACTAGTGAAAAATGCCGAAGGGCAGGGAGGTGCTCTAACCTTATGAATTCCACGTGATCATCTCTCTGATAACTGTCTCAAAACACTTCATAGTAACTTGTCACTAATGCATTATTAACTGCATTACACATCGATGTATTTCGTGTGAATAAGCGTGCACAGAAGAGCTTCACGAAGCTGGCGGATCGAAGAGTGAGCGAGCTTACAAAAAGGACGATGAAACGAGTGACAGTTATGTCCATTCAGTGTCATGATAAAGCTCACCAGTTAGAAAAGCGTCAGTTCACAGTTCCTTAGATTGTTCTTCCTAAAGTTAGAGCTGATTGTCTCAAGCGCATAAGCTTATATTTGTTTATGGCTGTGCAACAAGATTTATCATAACATCTGTATTATTAATATTAATGTGGGCGAAAGTGGCCTAGTGGCAAGTGTTGCACTCCACACACGCATGGTTACTGGTCTTGAGTTAACACAGCCTTACATCCCGCCGGGGTCGTTTTGATACCAAGCCCGTCTAAGAAGATGGAAACACTGACTCGCACGTCGGCTGGTCACCACGGTTCATTGTATAGGCCACACACGCATTCAATACGCCCCGCAATTCTGAGTGGAAGTCGAGTGAGAGGCACCAAACCTCTGGTGGGATTGATTATGCCCAGGGCTTTATTAGACTTCAATCTGTATTAATGCTTCTGTGTTCAACAGCTGACTAATAGCGCACAATTGTATAATGTTTAGCCAAAGCTCGATGTAGTGCGTAAAACGACATTGAGAGCTTTGTCGGTGGATATAGGTGACAAGTCAGAGGAGGAGAACAAGAATCGGACAACAGCTATGCAAGCAAAGCGAAGAGCGGCAGAGGTCAAGAGCATTGATGATTTGTTGAAGTGAGTATTCGCTGTTTTTGTCCTTCATGTAAACTAATTTAATTTCATCGTTAAGTCGAAATGTCGATCAAGCAAATCCTGGTGATTCGGCATCGTTATTAGCACATTTGATACGTCAAGACGATGGCAAATTGCCAAATATGCCGAATGGCTATCCATAGTGGCTAGCGATCCGGGTTGGTCTTATCAAGTGTGCGCAAGCATCATCTTGCTGGCTTCAAGTTAGCGAATGCAGGTCCATGCATCCAGTGATTAGTATTTGATGCTCAGAGCCGCGGTTTTCCTCCTTTTCAACTCGTTTTGATCTCGAACACTGGTCGTTTTTTCTTAAATGTGTTTTTATTTTATTAGTTTAAACCATATTGTCAAATTAGGATTTCGATAAGTCCTCATCAATTTGAAATAAAAACTTATATCATTGCTGCACTGTCATCATTGACATTCCACATGGTTATAGACGGAAATTGCATGTTGTTTGAAATATTGTTCCAATTGACTTTTGCACCTTCTCATTTCTGGTAAATGACTGGTCGATATGTACTAAGTGAATCTCTTGTTCATGTGTCATTAAGATGTTTTTGAGCATTCTTTCGCGGTTGTCCCTTCTTATTACATCGTCGCATTGTCCTCTCCTTTTCCCCTCTCCCGTCCTTTCCTATTTCATTATTTTCCACATCATCGCTCTCTCACTCTCGTTTTTTTTCGTTTTTCCGCGTAAGTGCTTTCAATTTTCTGAAATAGCTGACGGTCGAAAAAGTGGCGATAAAGTCGATTTTTTCATCTCGATGTGCAGTACTAATAGCTGGTCGAATATGTGAAGGCATAAGCTGCGCAAGTTTCGAGAAGAATGAATTTATTTGTGAGTTGCTGATTGACAAAATATGACTAAATTGCAAACAATAAGGAGTTCCGTAATACAGTGTGCGGAGGTACTCAATGATATCTACGACGTTGATTGTGGGCTCCATGGTATAGTGAAGAAGGAAGCAATTCAGAATGGAGAATGCATTTGTGATACCAAATGATCTCGTGTGTTTATCATTTTCCCGTATATAAGAGAGTGAATGAGTAGGTTCTTCACTTTTTCGTCCCACACATTCTCTCCAGTAAGCGGCGTTTCACCAGATAAAGGTTAGCGAAACCCTTGCGTTCTGTTCTGTAGCAAGACTCATACACACTGGGCCACGGGTATATGGTGCATGGGCCGGAGTAAAGAAGAATGACCACGACTCTCTCGACAAGGCAAGGAATGCTGACGAA